>JBAMMX010000007.1:6045315-6187624 GCA_037126225.1 Dillenia turbinata
TTATGGCGGTTATTCGTGTTGGTTGCTACCAAAATGGTCTTACAAATTATAAATACTCGGACCAAAATCAAGGGACATGCTTCTGAGATTTGTTAGCTTCTGACAGTTAATTCTAAGCGTTCTAGAAATCTCACTATCACAGCATTTTTTACAACCTTCCACCCTACGATTACATGTGTTCTTAAATCTCCCTTCATAAACCATGTAAATCTTGTGCTTTTTTCCTCACCATCTCCACCACTTGTTTATTTTTTTTAGGCCACTTTTTAATTGATTCAAGAGTCGTATGCTTCGGTTACTATTTCTTTCGAATTGATTCTCTTTCCACCATAATCTAAAATCGATTGATATTACCCAAAATTCAACCTGACCCACTTGAGCTTAATGATTCTTCTTTGACGAATTTAAGTCGGTCCTGATCAGATTTTGTGTATTGCTTTGTGGGTGCTTGAAGAAAGTTCACATTGGACATGGGTGAGTCAATGGACGCCTCAGATAAAGACAATCAAGAATCTGTGTCTGTTGGTTTGAACGGTTTAGAGGGTGTTACTTGTACTACTTTTAATATCCTTGCGCCAATTTACAAGCGTCTGGATGGTAAGGTATGCATTCGAGACATTGTTTATGGTTCTGTACTACGTCTCTGTTTCACTCTTTTTGGTTCTGATTGGAATGCACAGACTTGTGAGAGTGAGTTCAGGGAGTTTTGGCTGAGTAGGAATGAGAGCATATTGGATAGGTTATTGTATTTGAAGTCTGCAGTCATATGTTTACAGGTACTTCTGGATTTTGGTTAATTACTTCTATGTTCCCTTTATTATGTTATAAATAGATTGAGTTTGGTAACATGGGAACTTATGTTTGCTTTTTTTTCTTGGAGTCAGGAATTTTGGGTCACTAATGAAGAACTTGTGAGAATGTATGAAAAGCAACTTGGGGATGCAGGCTACTTGACTTACAAACTTGCACGTACGAATAACCGAGGCGATGGTATGCTGATTAAGTATTTGTTTTTCTCTTTAATCTATGCTGGTCTTGTTTGTGGTGTTGGAGTACATTTGACTGGGTGGAAGTATTACTATGAGACCAACTTGTTTACAGCATTCAAAATTTTTGCCTTTTGTTGCTTATAGTGGATGAGACGTGATTGTTCTCATGTTTTTGATTGCATTCCTAGTGTATCAATATATTTGGAAGTGAAAAGAGACCATATTTAGGATTCTTCGTGCATGGAATGCCCACGCAGCTTAATTGTTGAACATGGATGAATGTTTTTATCTTTGATTCAAGGTAAACTATAGGCTATTATGAAGAGAATGAAATTGGATTCAGGTCAATACAATGCTGCCTATGAACTGAGATTCAAATTTTATCTTGATAAACCTGTGTATAGAGACCATATCTATGAATCATAGAACTGGTGTCTTCTATGCTTTGACAATAGAGCTTGAAGATAACTGAAAGGATGCCGGGGAGATCTTTCTTTATTGTACCTCGTATTATGTCTAAAGCACTATTTTCTTTCTAGCTTTATTAAGAAAATAAGTAGAGTTATGTTTTATACACCAATCTTTTCAATTTCTTCTGTCCAATTCTAATTTACATGTAAATAATGAGCCGTGCAATACTATTCAAGTAGGGATTTGGTATTTAAAAATTTTCAATTTTCAGCATACTTGCTTATTATGTCTGAATTCAGGGTAACATGAAAAACCCGAATATGTTGTAACCATCACTTTTATCTGTTTCTTATGGCTACAGGGTTACTCACAGCTGTTCAGAAAAGTTACTTCAATGTTCTTGGTTGCAAAGAATTGTTATTCAATGACTTTGGTGATCGGGTTGCCCAAATTCTACATGTTGAGCTGCTTTTGCAATCTGAAAATATTGCTGCAAGTGTTAACAATGAAGCTCTTATTGTGAATACTCACTTACTGTTTCCTCATGACCTTAGCTACTGCTTTCACCGTCTGCATCAGGTTAACTCTTTAATCTTTCCATGATGATAGTGTTAAGTGCAGTCATTTTTTGCGTCTCAGAATATATATATGAGTAATTACTTTCCCCTGGATTCTGAAATCTTGTTTGTTTGTATTTCTGCTCCTAATCTTTAAAAGGTTTACAAGATCTTACAGTATATTGAATCATACTGCCACACATACCAGCTGCCACCAGTACCTATAATCTTATGTGGGTAAGTAATTTTTCAGCAATTCATAAAGTTGAACAGAAAATTTCTTATGTGCCCCTGATGTATTGTTAGGATTTCTATGTGAGTCAAATTGAAGAAATAGAAATCCAGCTGTCGCCCTTATGCCATTTTGTCAATCATTGAAAGGGATTGGAATGGTAGCAAGAAGGGGAATGTTTATAAGTTTCTGCGCTCACAAGGTTTTGTCTCATCTTATGATGTTGCTCATCAATACACTGACAGTGATGAAGACTCCCATAAGGTTATTTTCCTGCATCTTTGTGCATGTGACATCTTCTTGGTTGAGATGACTTAGAGTTCAATTCTCCTTGCAGTGGATTAGTCATCGCAATCACCGTGGAAACATATGTGGGGTGGATTTCATTTGGCTCCTTAACCCTAACAAATTTAGGAAGCCACTAAAACAAAGCTTCACAGAGGCAGTTCTTGGTAACATAATGGTGAGTGAATTAAAATTTCACCTCTTTCTTGCTCATAGTTTTTTTAGTCCCATATTGTAACAACACTGAACAGTAATTTTAATCCTTAATTTACAGAATCTTCTCCACAAAATGTCTGCAGAAGGTGCTGATCCACTTCATCTTCTTGAAATGGGTGGCAACAAGTTAACGTACTCCCAGTTCTCCAGAGCTTTAACTGAGGTAGCTTGCTTATCATGTCAAGAGCACTTCGAAGCCTGGATCAAAATAGCATTGATTTAGCTAACACAGTTTTATTATATTGGTCAGTTAGGCCTTTGTGGTGACCGACAAGAGGGCATGAGTACTGAATATATAAAAGATTTGTGGGGACAGCTAGATGTGGACGAAGACGGAGTGATTGATGTTTTGTGCTTTGATGTAAGTTGATGTTGAATCTCTTGTGCACCATTTTCATCATGGATCACATCAAATTCTTCATCAGGATGTTCTCAAGCATTGCATGCTGAAACCTATTATTTGCTGGATAGTGACCTCACTCACGTCCCATTGCAGCAGACAAAGAACACACTTTCTTCCATGCTACAAAAAGAAGAATACATGGTAGAAGATAGCGGACAAGAAAAATTGACAGCTACAATTGGTTTCCAAGTCAAGAAAGCTCTTCTTTTCCCTCCTGAAGTTGAACAGGGGATGTGGCCAGATCACTACAACCTCTCCGACCATGCTCATCTTACTGTGGAGTTTTTACCTGTAAAGATGTGCTGTTCCCGTTCATGACCGTTTGCTCTTGGTACCTCTTTTCTGTAATCTGTTTACATAAGAATGAAGAAAGCAATATTCGGTTTATTGAAGATTGGGATTCACCACCTTTAAGCTGCTATAAACCGGTAAAGTATCTGTTAATCAGTTTATTTTTTTTTCTTCTTTTACAGTAACTATAATGAAATAACACTAAATGTAGCGAGAAGAGAGAATTTTGAATTTTTTGAAGAAGTATGATATGGGATTTTCAAATGTGATTTACCAGAAAACGAGTTGTATGCATCGGTTAGAAAAAAGTTTTCCATTTTGTTTCACTTTTTACTATACAGAAAAGTTGGTAGCAGCAGGAGGCCTTACTTTCATAATCTGTACTCTTTCAAGATTGTTTCAGTGAATGCATTCTTAGAAACTACTCTCCACTGCAAAACTGGCAGACTATTGAAGTAAGCAGTATGCAAGTCATGGATCACAAAGCAAAGAAGAACAGAAGCATTAGATAAAGCTAGATATCGTTTGAATTCCTTGTTGTCAAGCAGAAATCATCAAAATGGGACCAAGCTTTCTTCTTGAATGAGTAACTGTTTTCACTAGGCTGATCTGCAATATTGAACTCATTGTCACATTTTTAACATCCCCAAGTTTTTGCAGAATGTGAAATGAAGTTTTGCTTCATTTGAAAAAAGTCCGCCAATCAACATATGTTGTTGAGGATGTCATTGTCCACTTGTTGGCATTAAGTAGCTCATCTTTCCTTCTAGCTTCTACTGATACTCAGGATTTGGATTTATCATACTGCCCATGGATGCTTATGGATGCTTGTTAGTCATTGTGGTTGAACTGGGATTTATGGTTTCACCGCTTTGTTTAGTTCATGGTTTTCCATTGGCTCACATTTAGTGTCCTTTTGCTTTCCATTTTTTCTAGCTGGTTGTGTTGTATTGAATTCAAGAGAAGCATAGAAGCGAAAACTCAGAGGCGAAGAGTGATATATTTATTTCAACAATATCTACAGTTGGAGCAATTTATGTAAAGGCCGAACAATTCCTATGATTTTTTTTTTTTTTTTTAAATTAGAGAATGTAATAATTTAGCTGTCCAAATCGAATTAACTTTGGCAAGAAAGAGGAATAACATTGGAAGATACATGCATTGAAGGCATTCATGGTGAAAACACAGTGCAACTATACCCCCAAACCAAACAAGGACTTTGTTTTGCAAAATTTAATTCTTCTCGAGCGAAGGGTCCCCGGGAGCAAGCCAAACCCACCCTAAAATTAGGTACATAAAGACACAAAACAATTTATGGTAAGCCATTATTTTGGACAATCCACAAGAAAAACCTCTTGGGATTCCAGCAACCAGACCCCACCCCTTCAATTCTCTTCACTAAATTTATGCCATCCATAAAGGAACCCATGAACATTCTTGATGGAGTTGCTCTCTTTTTGCATGCCAATGCAGATGAGTTCCCTAAATTCTTGTTTTTATTGCATCATCCAAAAGATATCCACGGTTTAAATTAGTACCAAGTAACGATTTTGAATTAAAATTTTTTCTGGATGCCTAGATGGGTGTACCGTGAGACATTTAAGGTTGTGAAGGGGCAACTGTGAGAAACCTGCAACTATCCAACTACATTGATAATAATACTGAGCCTTCTTGTTATTTTGATGATATTAGAATCCCTTTAATCACAATAGTTATGGTTCAAATCAGATATTTTACTATAAGAAAAAACTTTTAATTGACTGAGAGGGGTATCAACACCAGTTGTCCCCGGTCTCCCTTTGTGGTATGAACAAGATAAATACCCTCGTGGCGCCAGATACAGAGTTCAATGCGTGGGCAATTCAGGGAAAACAATTTTTTTCTTTTATTTTTTATTATGCTAATGTAATCAGACGAAAACCCAATTAAAAAAAACCCACAAACTAAGCAAGGCACGGGCACGGCGAGCCCCGAATGGACCGGGGAAACAGCCCATTTAGCAACGAAATTTCCTTCCCTAACACTGTTACCGCCGACAGAAATGAACCCCAGAGATACAATTGGAAAATTTGGAACACAAAGGGAAGGGGTGGGGTAATAAAATCATGCTATTCTCTTGAAAGATCATAACTGAAGGGAAGGACATCAACATTAAACAACCTCTGTTAGTCTTGTCCGTTCAGTTGTAGATCAATTTCATGAAAATATATATTTTTTCTTATATATATATATATATATAGTTTGGTTTTGTTGGTGGGGGCTAAACTCACGTAGTAGGAAAGCCGTGGTGCGGCTCTTTTGAGCGGCAAGAGTATAAATGCCTTTTATTTCCATGTCAGTAAATGCTTGAAGCTTGAAGCTCAAACTATGGAGAAATGTGACATGGCAGAGTTGAGCTGGTAGTGGTAGTGGTACTTGCTTGGTCTGCTTGAGGATATGCTTTGGCTTTCCTGTGAACAAATTTGCTAACCCTCATCTCAAAACTTTTATTATCTGCGGGTGCCTTTTAAGATTGGATTAAAAAGGAATTTCACTCCATTTGTATTCTAAACAAATATTTTCCGATCTTTAGAGAGCAAATAACAATATACAACAACAGAGCCATAAAGATCATAAATTCTAAAAATAAATAATATTTTTAAAAGATTTTAATAATATTTTTAATACTTTTAACGATATATGGTGTAATATTGTTAAATTGAATATTGCATATTAATTTTTTTCTTTAAAATTTTAGGCCCTTTGCAATCAAGTGGTGCATGTCATTTTGTAAACTAGTTTGTGGTAAAAGATTTTCGGTGAATTTGTTTAAATGTCGTTGAATGTAAAACAGCTAAATTATAAATAAAAAATTTATTTAATCAAATTAATAAAAATTAATAAAAGAAATAAGCCTCAAACTCGTCAATATTAATCCGCCGATCAAAGTATTTTATTCGAAATAGAGTTGCACAAATATATATAGTATGGCAGTGAATACACTTAAAAGAGTAGATTTCAGTTTTAATAGTGATTTTAATTTATTTAATAGTTGTTTGAATTTTTTTTTTTTTTTTTTTTATAATTCTAAACCAATAGATTAAAAAAATTCAAATCTCTCTCTCCCAAGTAGGCATGTGGATTTAATCATATACCCGCAATCATTTAAAGCAAGTGATTAAGAAGACTTTTATGGCTTTAAATCTCAAAACGTGCCCACCCAAAAAAAAAGGTTTACAATCAATATGACTTGTTAAGACATAATTTAAATTTTTATTTATTAAAAATAAATTAAGCTTATGTAACGAAAATTTCTTATTAAAAAAATACCACTTTTGAATTTTTTTTATTTTTTTTTGAGATAATCTATCGGTATTCGATAATTACGTTAAATTCGATTAAATCCAATTCAAATCAGATTGAATTCTTTAAGCGACAAAAATCTTATATTGGTTTTCGAATTTTGTTATCAATAAGTCAATTTGCTTAGGATAATTAAAAGCGCAATGCAATTAAGAAATGGAGATAAAATTAAAATTAAAATTAATTCAAAATCGTGATGAGGTAGTGGGAAAAAATAAATGGGACATTAAATTTTTGGGCTGGCTTTTGTAAGACTGGTGAATATTTTAAAAAAGATATTTAAAATAAATAAATAAATTCAACGTCTGCTGTCTTCTGGTGGCTGCAGTGCATCAATGGTTACATAGATTGGGTAAAACACAGCTACTCAACCCCAACTCCATTATTAACCAAATTGCCTCTCTCGAACACATAACTTCAATGGCCTTTCTCTCATTAACAATCTGCCTGCCTTTGCTTTGAAGCCTTCATTAATTATGAGTGCAACCTCTTCCTTTTATATGAAGTTATTGTTGTTAATGTGGTTGGATGGTACTTGTTAATGATTTTGTATTTTAAGGTTAAATTCTATATCTTAGACGTGACTGATGTGTAAAAACTCTATTCACTTCCGATCATTTTTTTTTTTATATGTTGTTAGAATCTATTAATCATATTGAATATTGAATCAGATTAAATTTGATTTGAATCGAATTGATCTTTTAAGAGATAAAACTCTCATTACATCTATTTTTTATATATACAAAAATCAAATTTAAGATTTTATTTAAAAAATATGAATATTTATCCACTAAATCAAATTACGTATCGATGACTCTAATCATTCTATTAGTATGGTTTGAAACAAATTTTAAGCTTTATACCTTTGTTATGTGAAAATTAATTAGATCTCTCTTCTTAATATTTACAAAACTATGAGAAGAAATATGATAAGGTAAATTGTTTATATATATATATATATATATATGACACACATAGTAGATGATTAAACTCAAACTTTTAAGAGGAAGAGGATAATGTGAGTTAAGTTATTGTTTATTGACATGATAAATTGTTCCGGACTATATGAATTATATATGATGATACCCAATTTAATAGGTCTCCCAAATCATGAATGGTTATCTGATAAGGAAAGCAATCACTATCAAAGTCAAATCTTTCTATATTTCTGAAAGAAGTCTAAATTTTTCAGAAATCTCTAATTACAATTCTAACCATTCTAAAAGACTTCAAACAAAAGAAATCTAGAGTTTTCTACACCCTTTGGAAGGCTATAAATACAGAGCATAGGCAACCCTCAGGGGGGACTCAGTTTTTGACACACGAAAGGGAGACGATTCTATACATCGTTCAGAAAGGGGTTCTATACCCAATCTTATATGTCATTCAGAGGGAGGTTTCATACCCATTTACACACACCGACGAAGGTAGGGCTCTATGCCCAATTCGGTAGCCAGTTCTATATCATTAGGGGACAGGTTTTCATACCCAAATATATTCCACTAGAGGTACGGTTTTTATACTGATTCTACACACGATCAGAGATATGACTCTATACGTATACTTTTATATTGTATCACATGGATTCACATATGCGACATATATAATACTTACTGTGCAATACGTATGCATGCTACACACATGCACGGGGGTTTCGATATCTGCTTGGTCGATACATCACATGACAGAGGCCACATGGTCATATTTCTCTCGGTTGTATTCAGTTTTCTTTTTGTTATTACCCTTCTTGACTTGAGTGTCGGAGTCCCCCCGCCGGACCAGTCCCGGTGAGATTTTTGTAGGTTTTTCATTCGAGAAGACTGGACGAACATATCGGCGTAGACTTCCCATTCGAGTCGAAAAGGACAGTTATCTGTGGGGTCAAAAATACCTCAAACAGATTGACGCCGAATATGAAAATGACTAACTGATAACCCGAAAAATCTTTATGACCCAATTCTATCGACCGAAGGGATCTAACCCCCCGAGTAAAAGTAGGGCCTGAGTCGCCCTGATTCCATTGAACGAACAAACCAGTGTCGCCCTACTCTCATTGAACGTCTGGCTTCAGTCGCTCAAATATTTTCTAACGAATGTGCCACTAAGTTGTGATGAACTCCCCGAACGGACGGACACGGTCCTAATATCTGAAGCCTTTAATCGGCCGTCGAGCCTCAGTCGCCCAAATATTTCCGAACGAATATGTTACTAAGTTATGATAAAACTTCCCGAATGGGCAAACATGGCCCTAATCTCTAAAACCTTTAATCGGCCGACGGGTCTCAGTCGCCTAAATCCTTCCGAACAAATATGTCATTAAGTTGGGACCTAACTCCTTGAATGGGCCCACATCACCCTGCTCCTACCGAATGTTAGGCCATCATCGCCTAGTCTTATCACAAGAATGCGAGAGTGACAAGCGAGTTTCTTTTCATTCGTACGAGGTTTTACTCATCACATAGCACAACAGAAGAAACAGACTCTTTGTAACGAGAGGATACTGTTATCTATTCGACAACTTGTGGCCTGGCCCTATTTTCTCTTCTTTCGGCCACCAGCCTCTCGTATCATCGGACACAAACTCCAGGTTAGCCTTCAGATATTTTACTTTTCATAACACACGCACTCTAAACTCTTGGTCATTGCTTGACCAAACACTTTTGTTTAAATCTCTCAATTTGGTAATCTCTAATGATCCATTGGTCCCTAGACCTCCTAATTATCCTAATCGTTTGACTTGTTGGTCTCTCGATCATTTGATCTGTTGGTCTCTAATGACCCGTTGGTCTCTAGTTCTCCTGATCATTTGAATCTTTTGACCTGTTAGTCTCTCAATTGTTCTACTTATTGGTCAATCAACCTCACAATCCCATGATTTCTCGATTGTTCGACCTGTTGGTCTTTCCATCATTTGATGTGTCAATCTCTCAATTCCTGATCTCTCGATCGCTTGGTTATTTGACCTCCTGACCTCATTTGATCTCTCAGCCTCGCATAGATAATCTATCGGTTATCTGTCTCATGATATTCCTTCATTTAAGTTCTCTCAAATGAACTTTTTTAAACATAGAGTGTCATCAATGAGGGATATAACTTCCCGAACGAGTAGACGCGGCCGAACTCTCTAAAGATTTCTTATCATTCGGAGGGCCTTAGTCTCATAGCTACTATCACGCGCGTGTAAAAGTCATCCCAAACTCGTAAGCGCCTAGTGCCAAATATCGTGCATCGTTCCCTTTTCATAAGAAATCTTGTCATTCCACATTCCACTTAATGATTAGTACGAACGAGCTTGTGTCGCCCTAACTTACCACTAGGACCCGTCTCCCTAAATAGTCTTGTGTCGCTGCGACTTATCTTTAAAATCTATCTCTCCGAATGGACCCATGTCGCCCTGATCTACCGATAGAATTTATCTCCTTGAATGGGTTTATACCACCCTCGACTATCCGACCTGTCGGTCTCTCAATCGTTCGGTCTATCGTCTTCTCAATCTCTTGTCAGTTTCCTGACTCGAGAATCATTTGATTTTTCGACATTTCGGTCTCTCTATCATTCGGACTGTATGCCTCTCAATCTCTTATCAGTTTTCTGACTCCCGGATCTCTTGATATTTCGACTTGTCGGTCTCTCCATCGCTCGGCCTATCAGCCTCTCAATCTCTTGTCAGTTTCCTGACTCAAGGATCGTTTGATTTTTTGACCTATCGATCTCTCCATCATTCGGCCTGTCGGCTCATCTATCTAAAGTTTCCTATCGTTCGTTCGGAGGGCCGCAGTCGCTCAGCTCTTTCCATTCGGAGGGTCTCAGTCGCCCAGCTCTTATCGTTCGGAGGGTCTCAGTCGTCCAGCTCCTATCGTTCATTCAGAGGGTCTCAGTCGCCCAACTCTTATCGTTCGGAGGGCCTCAGTCGCCCAGCTCCTATCTTTCGGAGGGCCGTAGTCGCCCAGCTCTTATCGTTCGGAGGGTCGCAGTCCCCAGCTCGTATCGTTCAGAGGGTCTCAGTCGCCCAACTCCTATCGTTCAGAGGGTCTCAGTCGCCCAGCTCCTATCATTCGTTCGGAGGGTCTTAGTAGTCCAACTCTTATTGTTCGGAGGGTCTTAGTCGTCCAGCTCTTATCTTTCGGAGGGCCGCAGTCGTCCAGCTCGTATCGCTCGAAGGGCCTCAGTCGCCCAACTCCTATCCTTCGGAGGGCCTCAGTCGCCCAACTCCTATCGCTCGGAGGGTCTTAGTCGCCCAACTCTTATCGTTCATTTAGAGGGTCTCAGTCGCCCGACTCCTATTGTTCTGAGGGCCTCAATCACTTAGCTCCTATAATTCGTTTTGAGGGCCTTAATCTCCCAACTCCTGTCGTTTGGAGGGCCTCAATCGTCAAGTTCTGGTCATTTAGAGGGCCTCAGTCATCCAGCTCTTATCATTCGGAGGGCCACAGTCGTCCAACTCTTATGGTTCGGAGGGTCTCAGTTGCCCAGCTCCTATCATTCGGAGAGCCTTAGTCGCTTAGCTCCTATCGTTTGGAGGGTCTCAGTCGCCCAGCTCCTATAATTCGTTCGGAGGGTCTTAGTCGCCCAACTTTAGTCGCCCAACTCCTATTTTTCGGAGGGCCGCAGTCGCACAGCTCCTATCATTCGGAGGGCCGCAGTCGCCCAATTCGTATCGTTCGGAGGGTCTCAGTCGCCCAGCTCCTATCGTTCGGAGGGTCTCAGTCGCTCAGCTCCTATCATTCGGAGGACCTCAGTCGCCCAGCTCCTATCGTTCGTTCGGAGGGTCTCAGTCGCTCAACTCCTATCGTTCAGAGGGCCTCAATCACCCAACTTCCATCTTTCGGAGGGTCTCAGTCGCCCAACTCCTATTTTTAGGAGGGTCGCCCGCCCCAGTCCGGTTCGTATCGTTCGAAGGGCCTCGGTTGTCCGCCCTATCATTCGGAGGGTCACAGTCGCCCAACTCCTATCATTCGGAGGGTCTCAGTCGCCCAGCTCCTATCGTTCGTTTGGAGAACCTCAGTCACCCAACTCCTATCATTCAGAGGGTCTCAGTCGTCCAATTCCTATCTTTCGAAGGGCCGCAGTCACCCAGTTCGTATTGTTCGGAGGGTCTCAGTCGCCCAGCTCCTATCATTCGGAGGGCCTAAGTCACCCAGCTCCTATCGTTCGGAGGGACTCAGTTACCCAACTCCTATCGTTCGTTCAGAGGGTCTCAGTCGCCCGACTCCTATTGATCGGAGGGTCTCAGTCACCTAGCTCCTATCGTTCGTTCAGAGGGTCTCAGTCGCCTAACTCCTGTCGTTCAGAGGGCCTCGCTCCCTCCGTTTGGAGGGTCTTGGTCATCCAGTTCCTATCGTTTGGAGGGCCTTGGTCATCCAGTTCCTATCTTTCGGAGGGTCTTAATCGTCCAACTCCTATCATTCGACGGGTTTAAGTTGCCCAGATCCTATCATTCGAGCGTGTCATCAATAAGGGATGGAACTCCCCGAACAGGTCCATGTCATCCTGATCTACTGATAGGGATCTAATTTCTCGAATTGGCCTATGATACCCTGATCTACTATTCGACCTGTCGGTTTGATGTTCTCTCGATCGTTCAACCTGTCAGTCTGGTATTCTCTCGATTATTCGACCTGTCGGTCTAGTATTCTCTCGATCGTTCAACCTGTCGATCTGGTTCTCTCGATCGTTCGACCTGTCGGTTTGGTTTCTCTCGATTGTTCGACCTGTCAGTCTAGTATTCTCTCGATCGTTCGACCTGTCGGTTTGGTATTCCGTCGATCGTTCGACCTGTCGGTCTGGTATTCCGCTCGATCGTTCGACGTCTGGATCTCACGATTACTCAACCTGTCGATCTACCAATCTCTCGATCACCTGATGACTCGGTCTCTCGATGACTCAATCTCTCGATCATTTGATCTCTCAGTCTACTAAACTGATCTCTTGACCTTTCGATCTTATGGAAAACTTTTTATAATCCATACTACTTCTAATACCATTTCTTCAAAATGCAATTAGGAGTGAGGGCCAATGATGATATCCTATTTAATAGGTCTCCCAAATCATGCATGGTTATCCGATAAGGAATGCAATCACTATCAAGATCAAATCTTTCCATATTTCTAGAGGAAGTCTAAATTTTTCAGAAGTCTTTAATTACAATCCTAACCATTCTAAAAGATTTCAAGTAAAAGGAAAGTAGGGTTTTGTACACCCTTGGTAAGGTTATAAATACAGAGTATAGGCAACCATCAGGGGGGACTTAGTTTTTGACACACAAAAGGGAAGCGATTCTATACATCGTTCACAGAGAGGTTCTATACCCAGTTCTATACATCGTTCAGAGAGGAATTCTATATCCAATCTTATATGTCACTCTGAGGGACGTTTCATACCCATTTACACACACCAACGAAGGTAGGGCTCCATGCCCAATTCGGTAGCCAGTTATATATCATTAGGGGACAGATTTTCATACCCAAATATATTTCACCAGAGGTACGGTTTTTACATTGATTCTACACACGATCAGAGGTATGACTCTATACTTATGCTTTTATATTGCATCACATGGTTTTACATATGCAACATATATAATGCTTACTTTGCAATACGTATGCATGCTACACATATGCATGGGGTTCCGACATCCGCTCGACCGATACATCACATGACAGAACCCACAGGGCCATATTTCTTTCAGCTGTATTCAGTTTTCCTTTTGTTATTATCTTTCTTGACTTGAGCGTCGGTATCCCCCCACCGGGTCAGTCTCGGTGAAATTTTTGTAGGTTTTTCATCTGAGGAGATTGAACGAACATATCGGCACAAGTTTCTCATTCGAGTTGAAAAGATAATTATCTGTAGGGTCAAAAATACCTCCAACAATATACAAATTAATGATTAATTAAATTTAACATAAAATAATTTTGTGGATTAATAATTAAAAATCACAGTAAAAATAGTTTGAATTATTTTGCCATCTATTGTTAAACACGAAGATTGTCGATAACTTTTATATAAAATCATCTCCTAGTTAGTGGCTTAATTCTCTTGATATTGTGTTCGAAAATTAGAAGAAGAAATTTTAACGAAACATATAAATTTTAAATTTTTGATCAAAATGGTGGTGATTTAATGTCAGTTTTTCTCCTACTTACATATTGGAAAATAGGGTTATTACTCCTTGGTCCGATGAATTACAAAGGTGGCCAAACAACCTTAATTTATGGCAAATTAAAATCACTGGACAAAGTACCCCATCTTCCAAAAAGGGTATCAGAGGCACCAATACCAACCTTCTACTACTAATAGCCGACATGAATGCTCTATTTAATCATCCATGACTACGTAGAAAAAACACAAAACTACGAAAAGCAGAGGAGTACTTCTTCATTACACCCAAACTCACCAAAATTTGATTACTGGTTTCCTGCATTCGTCGGATTTAAGTTTTTCATTCACTAGAATCGGATAGTTGTCCCTTTTTGACCATTCAATAGGACACTTCGCAGTCATCCTTTTCAATATCCGGTAGCTTTTAGATTTACCCACTTACCATTTCACCACAGAGATGCCCTCTTTGTACTTCTCTCCCTCTCGAATTATTATTTAAAATCATATTTGAATAATTTAATTCAAACTATTGTCGACCCTTTTTTTTTTTTTAAATCCTCTTAATATAATATTTTTTATTTTTAAAATTCAAATCCAATTTTTATCAATAAATCTAGTTTTCTTCACATTAAACCAACCGTAATATAAAATTTTAAGAGATATAAATTTTTTAGCTTGTGTTTTATATTGTATATTCAACTAGAGAGTGAGCTAGTTCGGTTTTTTTTTTTTTAATTAATGTAAAAATCTTCTTTTATTGTTATTTAAGTACAAACTGTCAAATTAACGAGTAAAAATGATAACTTATAATAAAAAAAATCAAAAATTACATATAAAAAATTCTAAGAATATTTAAGTTTAATTATTATAAAAACTGATAAACCAGGCCAACCCATCCTTAGGGGGTAAGACCATAGAATTGTTGATAGAACTTGAGCAAATATGTAAGTTTCGCATTATGGTTAAGTCAAATCCACCCACCATGATAAACAAAATGCATCCAATTTTTTTTTTTTTAATACCCTTGAAAATATCATAACATTCTGACCTTGAAAATTATTTGACTAATCCCAACAAGCATTTGATTGGACCTTGAGCACATGTATGCACCAAGTCGTAAGGTTAGTGTTGGTTTCATCCACAACCGTTGGATGGGGAAAACTTGATCTCAGACACCCTTCTGTTGACATCACGGCCTCCAATCCAACGGGTGTGGTTGGATTTTGCGTGTTTGAGTACACGTATCACGCCCCCATCTAACCTGGTAAGGACATACCCTACAAAGGCTTTGATAAGGGTAGTTGAAGTTAAGAGAGCCCAAATGGAGACCCTCATAATATTTTCATTTAATTAGAAGGGTCAAACAATGATATGCCACCTAGATAACCACCGCCCCCATCTTTGAAGGACGTAATTGCCCATATTTATCTTTCTAATTTATTACCATTTCCCTTTGTATTAGGTTCTTCATAATAACCCCATTAAGGCACTCTCCAACTACAAAGCAAAGACGCATAAGTGAGACATTATCATGAAAAATTGAATTATCTTTCCTAAGTATCGCTTCCTATGTCGACACGCGTTATAATTTAAATTAAATATCAAATTACCCCTTAATTTTTAGTATTTAATCAATTGATATTTAAAATTATATTTCGATTAATTCGTTTTGAGTTACAATCAGATTTTATATAGGGAATTCATCCAACATAGTTTTTTTCACTTTCAACATTCTAAACTAAGTTTTGATTAAGAGCCTTGACGTTATTTTCATTGAATTAACCGTCCGTTAATTTATATTACCCTTAATATTGATACCCATTTTTATCTAAAAGAAAATAGTTATGCAAATTCATGGGTGCCTATATATTATTTTTATTATTCACGCGGTTCTAATTTTGGGACAACGAGGTGTCTTACATTACAAGTGCCCTCCATAGTGGCATGCCCTTTGAAGAAAGGAAATTGTTAGACATTTAACCTCTTTGATTAGGGAATTTATCTTACCTTACATTTGCACCTACTAAACCTTACCAAATCCATGTGGTTGAAGTTCGTTCCAAATTAATATGAAAAAGGTGGGGCTCTCTTTATTTTCCACTTTAAGAAACATTGCATGAATACACGTGGGAGGTGGATTTATTTGGGTCTCCTTAGGTATACTAAATATTAGCTCCTTTTTGACAACTTATATTTTAAATAAAGGTTGCACAAAGTACACTACATTACAATATATATATATATATATAAATATATATATTTTTTTAACTTATCATTGACATCTGGAGCCATATTTTGATTAATTTATTTTGAAAATTTACGGAATTTTATTTAAAGAATTACACTCTTCCAGCGTAATTTTTTCTATTCCTAAATTTTAAAATCGAGATTTGGTTAAAAAATCTAACACTCATCTTACTAGATCGATTATCCGTTAGTATTATATTGTACAATATTAGTACCAAGTTTGGTATATTCAACAATTTTACATCTCTCACATTTTGTGATTATTCATATTCAAATGTCAAAATGTTATCATGGAGCCTTGATTTCCTTTTTTTTTGCAAAGTCAACCTTTTCTCTTTTGCCTAAGTCAACTTTCAATATTATTCAAATTAAGTTGGGTCTCTTCGAAAACCCTATCTTGGCTTAAATTATTTATGTTTTATTCTACTCTATACGTGTAAAAAGTTTTTTTATTTTTTTAATAAAGAGTATAAGATTTTGCCAAAAAAAAAATTGAATAGATCTAATTATCATTATATTAACATATTTTTTTACAAATTTCTATATAATTTCAATTGAGCATAACCTCAACCCTCAAATGGAAAATGCTATCCTCCAACATCGAATTTGGATATGAAAAAGTTCAAGAAAATTAATTATTAAATTTTGATATATAATGTCATCTAATTTTATCTAATACTTATTCACTACAAAACTATTTAAAAAAATATATGATTGTTGATCATAGAGTTGCTCCATAATTTCAATGAAATATTTTTTTTGATACTTGACCATCAGTATCTGTAAATCTAATTAATTTAGTTTAAATGATTGTAGGATTCAATTAAAGAATTGACTCTCCCGACGTCTATCCTTTAATTGAATCTAATAATTGTTCAAACCGAATTATCTAATTTTTAAATATCAATGGTCAAATAATAATAAAAAAATATTTCACTAAAATTGTGATGCAACTCTATGACCAACAATGATATAGTTTTTTTTTTTTTTAAATAATTGGGCGCGGTAATATCATGAGAAATTGAAAAAAAAAAAAGAGTTGTATATTCAGGTTCATCACATCACATCATTCAACAGCCAGAAGCAATGTTTGACCATCCCCTCCTCGGGTGGGAATGGAAGGGGGAGCTGCTTTATTTGTATTCTTTCATGATCCATTAATTACATAAAACCAACGGTTCTTAAATTAAAATTTTGTTGTTTAGTGAAGTAATAGCCGTTAAACTTGAACCGGGCTCCGATCCATCCACCACCTATACTCTACACCAAAACCAAAAGAAAATCGATTACTCCCCTCCTGCAATCAATGAATTCATCTCTCTCTCTCTCTGCACTTTTCTAGTTGCAATATTTACACCCAATTTTCCTTCTCTCCTGCAAACTACATTAGATTTATCCCGTCCCCAACTATTTATTAATTTCATTTCCCCCAAATATTTACACTTGTCTTCTACCCTTTTCTTCCCTCTATTCAATTCCTCATTTCCTTCTCTCTCTCTCTCTCTCTCCCACTCTCCTCTCCACAATTAAGTCAAGAAATTAAAGAACCCCCACCACCTCTCTTACCTCACTCTATTATATAATCCCCTCCAAAGGTTGAAAACCAACACCACCAAACAGACACCCCCTGCATTTTTATTGGTAAAGCTACTTGCGGTGGTCTCTCTGAATTCATAATCTCTCTCCCCTGTTTCATCATAATTTTCCATTTCTTCACTTCCCCCAAAGAAACCCAATTCTTCTTTTTCTCCAATTCTCTTCCATTTTGTGGGGAAAAGCTCCAAACACTCTAGGTAAAAACAGAGTAATCTGTTTTCCTCTATTTCTATTTTACTGTTCGTTCATTTTTGTCATCGCTTGTTTTTATTTTGTGTTCTAATTTTGATTAGTTTTACAGAGAGTTTTTGATATAATACAAGGTAACAGAACAGAAGAGGATAAAAATGAGTCGAAACGGCAACAGTCCAAAGCTTGATTTGAAGCTGAATCTCTCACCACCGAGACCAAACCCACAAGTGGAATCTCCGAGAAGATCATCGTCTTCCTCGGAATATTCTTCGATGAGCTCTTGCGTGTCATCAGAGTTCAGTCCAGATGAGACTATGCACTACGCAACCAGTCCTGAAGCGACGTCGATGATGCTCGTAGGTTGTCCGAGGTGTCTAATGTATGTGATGTTGATGGAAGACGATCCTAAATGCCCCAAATGTAAGAGCTCTGTTTTGCTTGATTTTCTCCATGAAGACAACACCAAGAAGACTAGGAACTGATGATGATGAAGACGAGTTTGGTTTAAACATGTTTTACTCTGTTCTTGCCATTGCTAGTTTAGGTTTTCTTTGTTTTCCTTTTTTTGGGGCTTCAATTCTGTTTCTGGTTGCGAAGAAGACGAAGGAAATGAAAAGGAATTTTGGGTTCTTTCAAAAAACTGGTGGCGTTTCAAATGTTGTTAGAATTACTTAATTTCGTCTTCTCTTGCTTAGTCTTCTCTGCAACCAAACAGAGTACTCTGTGTTTTCTCCATGTTAGAGTAGGGTGTTCTTTCTTTTCTTGGGTTCCCCTGTTTGATATTTTGTTTTTTCAAATTTTCCCATATGTTCGGGAAAGAGAAAAAGGTTTGCTTTTGCAATCTCATGAATTTTATTTGTTCTTCTTCATTCTCTTCATCCAAACCAAGCCTTACACTTTATATTTTTTTATTTAGTGATTCAATATTCAATCACGAACAAACATAATAATCTTTTGTATGTATGGCCAAGAGTGATTTTATGTCATTTTGCTACCAAGACTGACTTAATTTCTCCGTCAAGAATAATCTCCGTTTGCCATCAAGACTTGCTTGATTTCTCCGTCAAGAGTAATCTGCAGAGAAGTCCTAAATTTTTTCAAGGTAACTATGAAATATTTAATTTAAATTATAATTATATTCGATTTGATTTAATATCTATTAGAGGGGCAAGTTGCTTACATTATTGTTATGAGTAATCAAGATATGGGCAATCTCTTAAAATCCGGGGAAAAGCTTCACATGCCCACATCATGATCTTAATGACAAAAACAAAATTTTCAATGGAAAACCCAAGCCATGACACAACCACCGCCCATCTATGGAAGCTGGAAGATTCAAAAGTAATTAAAATAATAATAAAAATTAATAAATATCAGGGGCATTACATTACACCTCTTTATTGTCACACTTGTTACCATCAACCTTATTAATGCGCTTTCAAATCACACCATAATTTGGTAATCCGAACTTCTTATCTTTATTTCTATATTATCATATCTCTTAACGAAATTTTTTAATCAAAATTCAAGATCAAAATTTTAAAATAAAAAAAATTATATTAAAAGATTTATCTTTTAAATAGAATCCCATAAATATTCAAACCAAATTAATCAAAATTTATAACTCGGATGTCCCAAACCAAAAGCGCTTACTTCCCAAACCCCTCATTTTTTTGTATGTTAAAAAAAATTTAAAGTTCAAATTAGATTTTATAGGACAAATAACCAAGTAAAATATATTTATAATATTCGCACAAAATTTATGCTTTAGCCAAAAGAAAGATGACAAGTGGCAAGAATATGCACAAATAGAGAGTCAATTATTCACCAAACTTTGGTTTAATTTTGTTCAGAGGCTCAAGATTGGCGTGCATGAATGACATTTGATTTGGGCAACAAAAACAAAATGCAAAAACGAAATGATAACAAGAAGAATTAATCACATTGACTTTTTTAGGTATGTTCGAAAAAGGTTGAAGCAAGAGCAGGCCATGGAGGGTCATGTGTTGAAATTTAGCAACCCATGACTCGTATCATAATTGAAGAGATTTAATTTTGTGAAGGTGACAATAATGTCAATAAAAAATCTAAAACAAAATACATGGTTTATATTCCTTGGAAAATATAATGCCGTGTCCAACTTGTATTTATAAATAAATCATGATAAAAGATGAGACCCATTTGGATAGCTTAGCACCCAAAAAGGATTGTGGGTGACTGGAGAAGTTAGGGAAATTTTTGGTATGTGAAAACAACAAGATGGATAATAAGGATCAAGCAATAAATATTGCATTAAATCACGGACATATCAGTCTCCATTACAATGTTGCATGCCCTTGCATTGCATGTCTTCTTTTTTTCCTAAATAATTGAAGTAAAAACCTTAAGGTAATATGAGCACATGAAATTTTCATGTTGGGTCGCATTAAGAAATTTGGGTTCGATTTACATTAAAAAGAGCCATTCACATTTAGGTGGGATGAGTTTTATGGCGATGGTTTGGATCCATACAAGATTTGAAAAAGGCCATTAACCCTTGTTGGACACAATTTATGTTGCCAGAGTTTGAAAAGTAAAGGTTACGGACGGTTCTTTAGTTTTAGATTTGATGGTAATTTTATTTTAGTGATTTTATGAGTTTTTGACATTCTCTTAGAATTGTCATAATATTTTATTCAGAAGATCTTTTTTTTTTTAAATATCGTGATTTAAACCAAGAATCACTGAATTGAGAAAGAAGTTGTGATTACTAGACTGTTCCCAAATATTATTAAATTGGCAAACGCTTTCGTAGAAATATCATTCGTTATCAACGTTAATCAACCCATCACTCTTTTTCGTTAGGTAAAAAAATCCAAACACTGGAGATGGCAAATTAAACATGCAATTGTTTTGCAATGATATATGAAATTTTGCTTTATTCTTAAATTGGGGGATCCAAAATTGAGGTCTTATGAATCCCCCTTTTTCTTTCAAAGTTATGAATATATTATAATTGATCAATTTATAATATAAAAAATAATAAGAAAATAATTATTGAACCAACAATGTGAAATAAGCATTTTTTTTGAAAAAAAAAAAGAAAAAATATTTAACTTTTTCTTTTGCCATACTGGAAAAGTGGGTTCATTGGGAAGAAGAAGTCGTAAAATTCAATGAAGGCATTTAAAAAAATTGAGATAGGCATGATTCAACAACCTGGAAGAAGAAAACAAAAACCAACATGAATGGCTTCACTTAGAGCATCTGACAAAATCTCATTTGGGACTAGTAAATGTGTTCAACTAAAAGTGACTCTCTCTACGTGCCAAAACCCTTGTATTCATTACCATGCATCATCCAAGAGCATCTCTCTCTCCCTATTATTTATATATATATATTTTTTTATAACCGATCAGTATTCAAAATTATATTTTAATTAATTCAATTTGAATATTGTTAGACCCAATTTAGAAAAAACTTTTTCATTATAATTTTTTCTAATTTTAAATTTCGAATCTGAAACTTGATTAAGAGATCTAATACTCTTATCATCATTCTGATTTTTGCAAAATGTTTCGGCAAAAAGCTCCGTTAACATGTGAAATCTTAAATGTGCTAGAACTAGTCTTCTCGATGATCATGAATGCCTTGCTCCTTCTTCCCACTTTTGTAGGTCACACCATATAAATTTACACCTAAATATGTATAATACTAGAATTGCGTTGCTTATGTTTGCGCATGTCTAGCTTTTTACTCTACTTCCACTATCTCCAATATATAAAGAAAATACACAACTTATCAGTCAAATGTTATGCATATTGAACAACCCCTTCCCCACCCTCAACATACTATTAGAAAATAATAATAAAAAAAATAAATATTCGACAGCAGCAGAGCCCGACTCTTTCAGACGTAATGTCGTGGATATCACGTTTAAAATCTTATATTCCATCTCAGTTAAAATCAATGTGTTTGGTGGATGTATTATTATAAATATAAGAACTATAACTGACTATCTATTTTTTAATGTAGAAATAAATTTTATCATAATATTGTATGAAAACTACATTAAAATCTAAATCTGTTTTATTAAATCATTAAGTCATCTCACTCTTCATATATATATATATATATATATATATAAAACTCGAAATCAAAATTTTTATAAAAACGATGATAATATCAATTGAATTACAATTCATTGATATCTTACCCTTCATATTTGTGATATTATTGTACTGACTCTTAATATAAGAATTAGATTGTAGTGTTAGTCATCAATTATAGAGAGGGACATTAAAAATGAAAATCATCCACCTTAACGATTTGCTTTCAAAATAGAAATTAGGTTCTTTGCTAAATTAAAAATTTTATTAACTTGTTATTTTATCTAATCAAATAGTTAGTTTATGGTTTCCACAAATTTTTAATTTATGGTTTTTGTAACTTTGTTTCTATAAATAAGTTTGATTTTTATATTCGTAATCAGTTGGATGTGTGGTTTGTTTATTTAGATTTATACTCAATTTGGATTTGTGTTTTATTGGTATTCTCCTAATCTTATTGCCAAAACTTTACGACATTAAAAGAACACCAAAAAATAAAAAAATTAAAAATTAAAAGATATAGTTTTAATAGTTGAGGCAGACTATATTTTAAGTAATATTACTTATACTAAAAATTAATATTTGTTGGAGGTGAGTTATAACTCCACAGTATCAGTTCCTTCTTAATCTGAACAGTAGCCGTCAATGGGTGGATGCACATGCAAAAACCGTCGAAGGGTGTTCCGGCAGGGAGGATCTGATACTCAAGACAGTAAAGAGCGGTTTTCGATCAAAAGAAATAGACTGAGAGTTAAAAAAAGGTTGTTCTTTATGATCAGTATGCCATCTCTTTAGGCTTAGAGAACGTACCTGATTTTGAGATCTTAGAGATCATTTATATTCTTGAAAGATATGCGCTGCTGGGGGACTTCAATCCTACCCTCCTTATTGGGTCGATCCGAGAATCTCGAAAACCAATATTTCGAATTGATTACGATCCTTATTTATCGGAAGGACTACCATTTTCAGAAGGGGTGCTTTTCTTACTTGAAAGATCCATGATTTTTTCGTTATGAAATTGGAGATCTTAGTTAAGGAAATCTTGACTATCCTTTAGAATCGCTCAGGGTGTTACATAACGTTCGGTCGCTCGATCGATTAAGAGATCTTCATCACCTTTTCGATTGAAAAGTTGATGTATGTTTGCCCGATCGGGATGATTACCTTTGTTTGGTGAGTTATCGTTTGACTGGCGGGATAACTGAGACCCTATCGTTCAGTAAATCCGGACGACTGAGATCTCTCGATAGATTGATCTGGACGACTATAACCCTTCGGTAGATTATTGGTAGGTGCCATTCGTGGGCTTTCTAAGAATTGACTTTTGGTTTGGATTTTGGTCCATGTCACATCAATATTGTTGTTAAATTTTAAATTAAAAACCTTAAAATTAGTCTCAAAATTCAAATGCATCACAAATGTTAGATTAGTTATTCACTGCAGGAAAGGAATTTACAATTCTGCAGGTAACATGATCATGAAACACATCCTGTCGTTTACGGTTTAGGACAGGCCTCACATAAAACGACGGCGTTTTACACCCGCAGGCCTGGTTTCGGAAACTTGATACGCATCGTTTGGAGATTTAAGAACCAGATCCGGGGATTTTGGCTCTCGCTCTTCCCCGTCTCTTGTAAAGTTTAAAATTTAAAAGTCGCTCCTCTCTTGGAAGAATGGCGGTAAAAATTGGTTTTTTTTTGGGGGGGGGGGGAAGAGAGAGAGAGAGATGCTCTTGGTAGGTTTGGAGGAGATGAAAATCTCTGAGACTAGTAACGATTTTCGGGTAAGAAGTACCTATCTATCCCCATGGATAATTTACTCCATTATTTTTCCATTTACGCCGATGTTTTTCTTGAATTTGTTGATCATACTGGGTTTGATTTAGGGCTATATTACTCGATTTTCACTCGAATATGACCTCTGACAGATTGCGTTGCACTTCTTTTTGAGAAATTTGCCCTAATCTTATTTTCAGACTATTGATTTGGTAATTTTGGCGCTATTTCATTGGTTGATTGATTGATTTATTTTTAGTTATTTTAGGGTTCTTAACGAAATCAGAAGTCATGCGTTTCAGATTGTTATGAACGGGTCTTTGTACATTATTGTGTATAACTAGCTAATTAAGGTTTGGTCTTTGCGTCGTGCGTCCTGTTAGAATTCTGAAAGAAAAATTATGGGGTGATCCCTTTTAGTCATTCGTTTAAAGGAAATTACTTCCAAAAATATGCCCTACCAGTTTATGAAGGATTTTGGGGGTTGTTTGGTGCCTTGAGGCAGGTGCCCCGTGCACGGCCCGGGGGGCCATTGCTGTCATGCTTGCACTAAGCGCAAGAGTTGAGCTCTAACTGGGTATTATATGGGCGAGGGGGTGGGGGCTCTGGTGGTGAGGGCTAACAATGATGGTAGTACTTTTTACCCTTTCTCTCAACCATAAAAATCAAAAAACAAAAAAAAAAACCCTTAAAATATCATTGAAAATTTTCTATGATTTGGAGAATATATGCAGGATGTTTTGACAGATTGTGTGGAGTGATTGTATGCAAGAATGCAAATATATTTATATTGTCATCGGCACTTGTGAAGCAAGAACATCAACAATGGGGTATAAATATTGCCCTTCTAATCCTTTCTAAAGTTTTGAACATTGAGTCCCGGGTTCTGCGACCAATATCTTTGTGTTAATAACCTAAAGACTCCAAAAAATTCGAGGAATGCTTGAAATTTTTCTAGAATTCAGAAACGTGTTTGGGAAGGAACCACCATTCAATTTCCCAGGTTGTGGCTACGAACTCTCCTGTCTATGATTAGTACAACCTTCTCAACCATTTTTCTTTTTTGGGCTTTTTCTTTTGGGAGGGGGCTGAGGATTTTTCTTGCCTGGGTGGAAATTCACATGTTGAAGAATAAAGAAGAAATGACATTGTGCAAGAAAGAAATACAGATGCAACAGAAAAATTAGTGAAACTGTTATCAGGTAACAAGGCAACATTGAAACATGAATATAGATAGTGGATATGAATATGACACAAGACATGCTTGTGAATCTTGAGAAAGCATCATCTGGATTTCGTTTTGAGTATGCATGATAATTACTACTCTAATAAAAATTTTCCTGTCTTCTTTTCTCCATGTATAAAACAAAATAAACATTATTTTGATTTTCTCATTATCCATTTGCATCTGGTTGGTTGTTGTTATTTGTTAATTCAGGAACAGAGAAGTGTCCAGCAATTTATCATGGAGGTTGGACTGCATGTTGTCAGTATCATGATTGGGTGACACTAGGTAAGTATTTTTGCTAAACATTCCCTTCTATTTTAATGAATCAGGTTGTCTACAGTATTGTTATTTTTACATTCACATTTGGTCCGTCCCCTATATGAACTTGGAAAATTTTCCTTGTTTTGCATCTGGGTTGTGTACTTAGATGAGACTGAGGAATGGGGAAATGTGAGAAATTTCTGCTTAAGATTGTTTCAGGAGAAAAACCTTAGTTATTTAGCGCCACAAAAGAACTCATTGAAGGTCATCTTTGGTCAACCATAATTTATTCTCTGTGAAAGGAAGCAACCCTAAAATGTGAGCTTCCTTCCTTTGCACCCACACAAAGTGGTGAGCATTTTAAAATCATAGTGCTTTAGATCTACCCTACCAAACTACTTCTGTAAACAATTTCCACATGTTTATCAAGGTGTTGGAGAAGGTGGTTGAAAAGCCTATATACTAGGGTATAATTAGCTTTAGAAAAAGGAGTGAATGAAAAAAAACAATATGAATTGGCCTTCTGACATGATTTTGATAAACGGGATAATGTGGTGCAGTCTTGGTCTTAATGAAGCTGCAATGGATATGTGACTGATTGTCCTGTATATGTTTTAGAGTTTTGCTCAGAGACTGAAATACTAGAACTATTCGGTGAAATTTGATGCAAGTTACTCGATAAACTTCTCAGTGCTAGAATTCAGATGTGGCGGTGTATGGTGTGGAGTTGAGTTTTAGGAGGAAAGTTCTCATCTGCAGTTTAATGAACTAATGTTTGTTGTCCCGTCTTCCATCTTACTCATTGAAAATGCCCATGGAGCAGCACATAGGTTTGTGAGTGCAGAAACTGATGGACTATGGATAAGTTTATAAGTCCTTTTTATTTATTTATTTACTTTCATGTGACAAATTTGGTAAATCTGTTCTTGCCAAGCACTTAACAATTATTGCAAATTAATGTTGTAAAAAAGAGGGTGAATGGTTCGAGAGGTTGGGAACTAGGGAATGTGTTAGGGATACAAAAACAGAAGCAGAGGAAGACTTACTCATAAGAATTCAAAGAAAATTAAAAGACCAGAGAAAGAGGTGCTGAGCAAAGCTTAAGGCAAGTTTCAAGGATAAATTACCGGGATTAGATAGTTCAAAAATAGGGGAGGATGAACATTTTCAAGAAGTGGACTTCAACCAAGAAATGGAAGAAGGGGATGACAAGGTACCGGAGGACCCTCCTTTGCTAGTAGTCCATTTGCCAGCAGGTTTCAAGGGTCAACTTTCAAAACCTTGGAAGTATGCCTTGATTATGAATGTAGTAGGGAGAGACGTAGGGTACAAATCATTGAAAAATAAGCTTATCTTGTTGTGAAGGATAAGTGAAAATAAAGAGATTATTGATCTTCAAAAGGGTTATTTTCTCATCAAAAGGGCTCACTTGATACTTGGTACACAAAGTGCTTTCCGACTTAGTGTGGGGGTAAGGGGAGGGTAAATATATATGTACGTAGTGTTCTCCTTACATTTTTGCAAAGAGGCTTTTTTTTCACGCCTTGAGTTCATGATCTTAAGATCACCAAATGAATAACTCCATTTTTACACCAAGGTTCGCTCTCATTATTTTCTCATCAAATTGAAAGATAAATAGGAGATAATCCGAATCATGTGTAAGGACCTTTTTGACAAGAAATGATTATGTTCAGAGGTGAATGCCAAGATTTCGACCTATGCCTATGCTGGCATCCTTCCTGCTAATGCCAATTTGGATCAGATTATTGAAACTGCCTATTGTATATTTGATGAGAGAGTATTCAAGGTGATAAGCCAACAACTAGGTAGAGTAATCAAGGTGGACGACACATTGATATGAACCTTAGTACAAGATCTAGTCAATGGACACTCTGTAGGGAATTTCTCTCTTCCCTTGCTACTTGTTCCCTAACAAGTTTTCTACTGCACTTGTTTTATTTGAATTAGATTTATTTCTTCATTGATTGTATTCCTTTTAAATATAGAAAATTAAGATTTATAATATAATAGATTTCATACTAAAAATAAACTTCTAAAATAATTCTTAATATGAAAGATTCTAAAATTAAGATAACTATTATTTTTATAAAGATAGTTATCAATTAAAGTAATGAATTTATTATTTTTCTAAAATATTTTATTTTTTCTTGTTTCTAAATATTCTTATAGATGATTTCTTTTCAATAATATGCACTTTATAGAATAATTCTTTCCAATGATATACATTGTGCGTATCATTACTTCTCTCTTGGACAAAGAGTTTGTCCTTAAACTTGAATTCAAGATGGGCCTTCTTAAGTCTTCAAGAACTCACAAGAAGTCTCCTCCCTCATCTTCTTTGGACTCCCCAAAATTTTCCTTTTCTGCAGATTTAGAATCATCGGGACATACTTCCATAACAAGATACTCCACTTGTGGACAGGCAATCACTTGTATGGCCAGATCATCTACTAGTTCCTTGAAGATATCTCCACGAGAGATTAAATCTGTCACACAATTCATTTCTATTAAGATACCAATTCTGCTATCATGAATGTATGAGCCAATTCTTCCTTCAGCAATAGCCTTGCTTGCTTTCTTTTCTGCATTTGCTAGGCCTCTCTTTCTCAGCAATTCCTAAGCTTTAACAATGTCCTTCCAGACCCTGACAGACCCTTGCAATCCTTCATTTCTGCCATCCTATCAATCATATTGACAACTTTTCCAATATCACTGACTGTGGCGCTTAATATCTTTTGTGATATTTATTTGACCACTTCCATAAGGTGCTCCCTAGGTTGCTCTGAAACACTTTACTTGTCAAAGACCAAGGTTGATGCATTACCATACTTCCATCTCGGGCAGTAAGCACTTCTTTTACTTAAATAAGGAAATTACTATTGTTTTAAAATATTTCTCTTTTACTTGTTTCTAAATATTCTATTAGATCTCTTATGAATAATATACAATAATTATTTTCAATAATATGCATTGTACATATCACACATACATGGCCACGAGGACAAATTTTGTCAAAATTTGTGTCATCTTTAAACCTTTAATTCCAAGAATCTGGGTTGGAGGTTATTGGCAGCTGATAGTTTATGACAGATTGTATCATATATGTTTTCTGTGTGGAAGTTTGGTCATTAGGGGCCACTTCTAAAGTTAACTGAAATCTAGAGGGAGAGGGAAGGGGAGGAGCAGTTCAGAAAAGTAGGGTTGCGAACGGGTCATTCCGGTCTGATTGGGAGCCCATATGTCAACCTACCCGTACAATTTTTGTTGGAAAATTCCCACCCTTTCAATTATCGGTGGGATCAGTTCGGTTGCATTCAGTTGGCAGTTGGGGTTGAGTTAGTCAGGTTTTGTAATGCGCCAGGCCAGACATTGTTTTGAATGAATGAAAATAGAGCAGGTCCATTCAAATTTAAGTTAAAAAAATACATGTAAAACACACACAAAAAAATAAAAATAAAAAATGCTCATTCCACATACTTAACGACCAGAAACCTTTAACCTGATATTAAAAAAAAAAAAAAACCCATCTTTAACGAGTAAAAAAAAAAAAAAAGGCCCATTCAGAGGCCATTTCACATGTAAAAGAAAAGCCATAAGTCTAATCTGATAAAAACGTGATCAGCCATCAGTAGGAACATAATCTTACCGTCACCAAGTCCATAACAACTTGATAATCCATTAGAAGATTAAGAATGAACCTAATAAAGTACCTCAGCATCATCACGTCATCACAAGTCCATAACAACCGTTAAATGCATATTAAAATTATAGTCAAGTTACAAAAATAAACATTAGAATCTACGTTCATAACCCAACAAAGTTATGATATGTTTTACTAACATGGCTATATATGGTAATGCTATTACAAGCATAATCAAATCAAATGAGAAGAGATCGTTTTGTTGGAACATGAAACAGTGATTTCAATCAACAAAGGGATCTTGTTTGTATCGGTAGGTAGGTAGCTCAAGTCGAACCGTCCTCCCTTCTACGTAAAAGTCTCTGATTTAAATTTCGCTATGTAAAAAAAAAAAAAATGGTAGGAACAATTGGAATTGGGGTATATCACAAAAGTTGTTTGACAAAAAACTAATATAAATATGTTAAATATAAGCATATTACTAATATATATGTATTCCAATTTGGCTATTTGATTCAATAGAAAACGAGGAAAAAAAATTAAAGCGTGTCTTTTTACCAAACATGGTCTGTTACCCATAAAGAACCAAAAACTTATAAAGCCATTAGGAAACTAAACCCAATTTTTATGGGTCTGCATGGGTAAACTACTTCAACTCAACCACAAAGCATTTGAGGACTACAGATGTGGGTGTTATATACATAAGGACACCCAAGAGAGAGATCAGGTCAAATTGTGCTAAGCATGGAGAAACAGGTCAAATTGCGCCGAGGAAGCGGTGTTAATGGGGTTAGTTTCGTGTGAATTAGAAGGCTATAGGAACTCTCATTCAGAAAGGAACTAGCCCTTTCAGATCATTGTTCATGTTTAAAAGGTTATATGATTTTTAGGATGTTGACCTGAATTGTCGGTTTATTTGGCTGTCTTATGTTTGCTTGCACATCAGAAATCATTGTTCGGAGAAAATATTACTTATTCAAGTGGGCATAAAATTGAATTGTTAAGAGTCTGTAATATGGCGATATTGCTTTGGCGAGCAAAAAAGCACTGTTTGATAAATGCTAATTTACCTTGAGCTGTTAAAGATGATCAGTTTGGTGGATGAAAGGCATCAGTTCTCATACTCTAGGTTATGCTAACCACTGATGCTTCCAAGCATGACTTGTTAATTGCTTGGAGGGAAATGAGCCGAAGTGATTTGTTGTATAACTGTTCTGCCGCGATGGAAGTTTTAGTCTCATGGCAGAGCACAACAGAGAAAGAAGTGGAAAGGGAAAACTATTTGGTAAACAAGAGTAGCCAGAAGGTAATGGGGTTGATTAGTTTCTGGTTTCAAAAGGTATTCATTATCTGGAAGCACCCATGATCTGCCTCTTTATATGGTGATCTTGGATTGCCGCTTTACCTCAGGGGTGTCCCTCTTTTCTGGGTCTGAGGCCGTAGCAAAATGTTCTGTCGAGTCTGCCTATATAGATATGGAAGCCGACCCGAGAATGGTCTGATATTTCTTTCCCTCAGAGACTGAATCGTTGCATCTTATGTTCGAACCGCATCGCGTGGAAAGGCTTTTCATGAAACTGTACATAGGATCATGAAGTAAAAACAAAGCTTGTTTATGACTTGTGGAGATCAAAGTGACCAACCAGATGGTGCTGGTTTTTCACAGTTGATGTTTTTTTTTTTAATTATTTTTTTATTTTATTTTATTTTTGGTTGCAGGGCTTGACAAATATGATAATTATCATAGGATCCATCAGGTAAGGAGGATTAGGGACAGGCGGAGGCCAAATAGTTTTAATGGGGCAAACTAGGTGAAAGGACATGAGGGCCGAATTTACCAATTTTAGAAGATGATTGAATTTTATTAAGAATTATAGTTCTAAAATTATATATCATTTTCTTTTCTAGTCTTGAAATTTAAAGGGAAGTCTTCGCAGGAGGTTACAGACATGTGGCTCTTTTTATACATAATGAGAGAGAGAGAGCCTTTAAAGTGGTAGAAAAGCCAAGGAAATTGCATGCTAGCTGCCTCGTGCTTGCCTTCTGGGGTTGGTCCTTAGATCAGTAGTATTAAATAACACTCTGCAGTTGCCACCGCTGACCTCTAGAGATCATAAAAGTCGTCCTCCGGGAAATATTATAAAAGTCATTTGTATATTAACACGTCTTTCACATTCCTGATTACTAGTGCTTGCACGAGCAGTATCACTCTCTCTCTTTGTCTTGTCTTGTGTCCTACTCATCATATATTATCACCTCCGGTTTGTTTTCCCTCTTACCCCACTGATTTTATATTTCACTCATATTATTTGAACGGTGGTGATGGAGTCACGGAATAAGTCACGTCTCTCTCCTGACCCATAAGAGCGTTGGCTTAGTAACACTTTTCAAAAGAATCAGAGAAACTTTCACGTGGTCTGTCCTCGTTTAAAACCAAACTCCAATGAAAAGAAAAACAAAAACGAGCCCCTTCACTTCACTTCATTCTATCAAAATCACTTGGGACTAGCAAGTCACGTGGACGCACCTTTTTGCTCCCATACGCATAGCCCACACATTTTGATAGGAAGACTGGTCTTCGAACCTGTTGGCCGAGACTTTATTGTGGGCCTTCTAAAAATTTATTTAATTTAAATTTTCTTATAGTATTAGTCTATTTAACACATAAAGATTAGAGTGGATCTTCTTAAACGTCTCAACCTTTTTTTTTCCTACTAAAATATTCCGAAATCTTAAATAAGAAGAAAGTTTAGTAATTAGAGGTAGACGTTTTTCATTAAATTTTAAAATTTCCTTTTACAAATCTTCTCATGTTTCTCAGATTTCTTTCATTTCAATTCTATTTAATTTTTAATTGAAATAACTTGATGGGATCCCGTTCAACATGCTCTATGCAAGAAATGTCCAATAACCAGTGTAAGGTCTGCAATTCAAAAGGTTCAATACATCAAAACACGAATAGGCCTGTGTCGTCCCGCTCTAATGATGAGATATATTTCTCTGAACGGCCTATGTCGCCTAGATCAATTAAAGGGACCTATCGTTCGCGGATAGGCTAACCTCTGGCGAGGTCTTCACAATTTGATCTATAAACATGTTTAGTAAAACCGAATGGTTGTCTTTTTCATTCAACCGTGATTATCAAATATTTAAGGAACTGAACGCCTTAACCTTTGAAAGATAATACTCAATAGAATCTTACCATTGATTAAATTTTCTATTTTAGTACGAAATGTATCTCTTGAATAAGGGAAAGAACCTCCCCCGAATTATCAAACTTCTTAAATGGTAACGATTTCAAATTTATGAGATTTTCAATTTTGAAATTTTTGGATCTTCTCGTAAGAAAATTAGATTTGTAATGTCTCGAAGGCATGTGGCCCTTTGATATTTCTTATAAAAGCTTTTAATACATCGAGTCAGATAAGTTTTATTGATTCAACACTCAGCACACAAGTCAGAGGGAAATCCGTCATCATTTTCTCTCTTAATCTATTTTTTCTTTCGAAAATCGTTTTTTTACTTGAGTATCGAAATTTCCTCTGTCAGAATATCCTTAGGCAGTCTTTTACAGGTTCTAAGTCCCATCATCGAGTATTCGTTCGAGTCACAAGGAATCGGATATGTAGAGTCAAAATCCATATTCAACATAACTCTTAATATATTTTTGTAATTTTCACATTTTTAACAACACTGTTAGATTAACCTTGCCTTTTTTTTTTTTTTTTTTTTTAAAGTCATGGTAGGTGCAGATTTAGAAAATTAATTAATTAAAACCTAGAGAAAACTTCTATACAATAAGATGCTATGAAAAGGCATAAATGAATAAATAAAATCTGTAAGATTAAACGAGTTAAAGACCGATAGATTGAATCTTACATAACATAACATTTTAGTATTATACCTTAATTTTTTATTTATTTTAAAAATATTTTGACTCGTTCAAAATTATTAATGTTTAAGAAGTTTTAAATTTCTGTGATGTGGATTGTTTGGCAAGAGATGATCTTGGTCAATGAGTTATAGTTCAATTAGTATTATTCTCTTTTCTCTAAAAAATGTCTCAAATTCAAACTTGATCCAAAAAAAAAAGAAAAAGAAAAAGAAGAGAAGTGATGGTCTATCGTATTTCTATTTTGTATTCATTTGGTCGGCAAAAAGGGTACACATAAATGAATGTATAATACCAAAGGTACCAAATAAATGAAAGATGGATTGAATCTTATGGTAACATACCATTTTTGTATGTTTCAAAACGTTTTTTAAAATCTTAATGTAACATTCCATTTTAGTATGTTTTAAAATGTTTTTTAATTGATTTAAAAGATATTTTAATTGAATTCTATTATGATATAGACTGTTGGTAAGATTTTGTTTATTTCCTAATTTCTCTTTTACTCAAGAAAAAGGAAATATGGATAAATGAATGAAAAACACTAAAAAGATCAAATGAGTTAAAGATTAATCATATCTTAGGTGATACACTATTTTAATATATTTTACTTTTTTATTTAAAAGATTTTAATTTTTTTGTGGTGGATCTAAATAAGATTTGATCTTTTTTTTAAATTATTTTTTTTTTTTTGGATCAAGGAAGAGGAGACGTCCACACATTAATGAATGATAGTAGAGAGGATAGATGAGTTAAGATTCAATCCAATCTTAATATATACAATTTTTTTTTTTGATTTAAAAGGTATTTTGTTCAACTTTATTTCCTTTTTTTTTTTTTGTAATATAACCTATTCCAAAGATCTTATTTATGTTATTTTTACTTATTTGGTCTATTTTTACTATAATCACCGCGAATGAATTTGAGAAAGTGAATAAGTGAAGTCGTGGGTAGGCCAACTTGGACCAAGTCCTCTTGTAGTTGCCCCAAGCGCGTATTTGCGTCTTTATCAGTCAAACAGCTTTAGCGCGTTGAACTTGGAACCATGTCCAGTCACTCGCACTGAATCAAAGAGTCGACCTTTCCTCTCTCTCTCTCTCTCTCTCTCTCTCTCTCTCTCTCTCTAGACTCTCCCTTTCTCTCTCTATATCCAAAATTTCACGTCTTATTCTAAGCCCTTTTCCAGGCAACATCATGTTCCGCCTCCCTCCTCTTCTACCCCTATATAAACCTATTTTCTCCGCTCCCTGCTCCCCACACAAATCCCCATGCCCAAGACGGACCAACCCAGCAAGAAGAAGACCCCATCTCGATCCTCTCTCTCTTTGTTTGCCTGAGAAATTAAAACCTTGTTGCAGACACATATTCAACTTTATCTACTCCGGTCTGTGCACAAGTTTTCGTCGGAGATTCGAAGTCCGTGCTTTTCAGTCTTTAATTCTGAATTCCTTACGGGTCTCTTCTCTTTCTTTAGTGTTATAGACCATGGTGTTTTCTAAGTTAGACTCGAAACCTAGACCTGAAAAACAGATCGTCATACGAGAGGTTTGGGCGAAAAATCTGGACTCTGAGATCGAATTGATCCAAGACTTAATTGACCGGTATCCGTACATTTCTATGGATACGGAGTTTCCCGGTGTTGTTTACCGTCCAGATGGTGGCGATTCCGCGAAGTTCCGGCTACGAAAGCCGTCCGATCATTACGTTATCCTCAAAACCAACGTGGATGCTTTGAACTTGATCCAATTAGGTTTAACTCTCTCCGATGCCGACGGTAATCTCCCCGATCTCGGAACTGAGTACCAGTACATCTGGGAATTCAACTTCAGTGACTTCGACGTGTCACGTGACGCGCACGCTCCTGACTCAGTCAATCTCTTGAGACAGCAAGGAATCGATTTTGAGCGAAATCGATCGGACGGTATTGATTCTGCGAGATTCGCCGAGCTGATGATGTCATCGGGACTCGTCTGTAATGATTCTGTTAGTTGGGTGACCTTTCACAGCGCGTACGATTTCGGCTATCTGGTGAAGGTGCTCACGCGCCGTGACTTGCCGGAGACCTTGTCAGAATTCTTGGAAATGATGAAGGTGTTTTTCGGAACAAAAGTTTATGATGTGAAGCATTTGATGAGATTTTGTGCGAGATTGTACGGAGGGTTGGACCGAGTTGCTCGGACTCTAGAGGTGGACCGGGCGGTCGGGAAGTGCCATCAGGCTGGCTCCGATAGCCTTCTGACTTGGCACGCCTTCCAGAAAATGAGAGACACCTACTTTGTAAGCGATGGACCGGAAAAATACGCCGGTGTTTTGTATGGTTTAGAAGTGTTTTAATCTCTTGTAAGTTTATAAAAATTGAATTTATTTTATTTATTGGTTATACATGTGTTTAGGAATTGAAGGGAGAAAAGAAAATTTTTACTTGAAGCCTGAAATTCAAGAATGGCTTTGTTAAAGACTATCTTTGTTGGGTTGTTCTCAATTGAATTTGAATGCCAATGGTGAATTGGGTTCCAAGAATTGTGGGTTATCTCTGAATTTCAACCATCTGATTCTTATTCTCAGATATTGAGAAAATGGGAATGTAGTGCTTTGTTGGCGAAGGTTATAACGTCGGTTGAAGATGAAAAGCAACCTTCTACTGCTGTTGAGCTTGGGCCCAAGAATGATGAATCTTCTGGATTTCTTAGAGACTTGAATTTTAGTCCAAGATTATGATAGGATGCTTTTCTTGGTGATATACGGGCGTTTGCAGACAGGAATGTTGAAAATTTATGGGCCTCTCAGTTTCCTCAAGGTTTTTGGGTGGGAGATGCTGCAGAGGTGGACAACAGGGAAACTTTATGAATCCACAGACAAGCTGGGGAGTCTGGTCGCAGAGATGTGATACCTCATCACAACTTCACAATTGGGTGGTCTAGAGTTTGCTTAGAATAGAAATGGTCAGAAATGGTGGTTGACGTATAGTTTTTATTTTTTATACTTTGTTTGTAATTTTTTTTAGACAATTTTGACGTAAGAGTTGGAGGTTACGGATTTGAGGCGTGAAAACAGTCTCTTTACACGAACTTTGACGTAATAATTAGAGTTTACGGGTTTGAGGCGTGAAAATAGTTTCTTTGCAAAAATATAAAGGAAAGACTGCGTATATATACGTTTACTCTTAAAGTTGATTTTAATTATTAAGATTAAGACTTGAATTGATTGATTGATTGATTGATTATACATGTGTTTAGGCTTTGCAGATTTCCTTCTTAGTATAATTTGTACATCATTATTTTTTGGAGGGGGGGGACTTGTCAATAATTTGACAATATTCAATGAATTGTGCATTGCCTATTGCCAATATCTGATAGGTTTTTCAAGGTGGGTAGAGAATTGGTTTAGTGGGGCCTATGAGAGGAACAGGTGCAATGGATGTTGCCACAGCCACGCCAAACATTTATTGATAGGTTTTCTCCGGTTGTTCTTGTGTCCAGTCCTTTGCCAAGCTGAGGCTCATCTCAATGGTGCCTGCATTTTATTTTATTTTATTTTATTTTTATTATTATTTTTTTAATGTTATGTGAGTGACAGAATAATAGTTGGTCTTTTTCTTTTTTGGTTACATTGGAATTTGAATTCGAGATGATTGGGTTAAGGAAGAGGTCGAGACTTGTTGGTCTCTTTCTAAACGAGTGTTGAAGTGTTATTGGGAATTCATACCAAGTTTCTACATGGCTCGGTTTATTACACTACGCAACAGTGGTATAGTTAAGGCTTTCGGTGCCCTTCTTCTACAACTTTGAATGTGTTTTTAATAGTAGTGCATAAACTAACTAGATGTTTTTGAGGGCCTAGATTAACATTCTGGTTTGGTATCTATTCCACGATTTGAACTCGAGTGGTCTATTGTGAAGGAGAATTCTCATGGTCACAATAAAAAGGTTTGCTATAATGGTTGCAATTTGTTTACTTGACCTTGTAGAAATAGAAAAGGACGAGTACCCTTTGCCAAAGGTGGTGGTTGTGGTCCCAGACTCCCCGGTCCATGGGATATTTTGTTTGTTTTCTACTTATGCTCCTTTCTGTTTCTTTCAAGGTTTGTCCTTGCATCCTTTTTGCTTTCCAGTGAAACTTCCGGGACACAGTCCAACCTCAAGTTGGGATTTCCAGTCAAAGATGTGCTACTGCTGCTGGCTTGTAGACTTTTGACCAAATCATATTGTTCAGGTGGTTTCACCTCATATGTTTTCTAATACTGTCCGTTGTCTTTTGTTGTGACTATGGACTTCTGGTTTATTTTGAGCGAGAAGATTAATGTCGTGCTTTCATTTCTTCTATGGAAGCTGGTCTGTAGGAGAACTTCATGTGCAATGACTATGACTATGAATAGTTTGGTATGGCTCAGGTGGTAAACCAAATAGTAGAAACCCAGGAAGTATTTTATACTTTTGTTTGGTATGGTTCCACTAGTGTCTTGCTTTTGGTTTGAATCACAGCGTTGGTAGGGAAATGGATTCACGATACTGTGGTCTAAAATTGGCATATCATATTTTCTCTGGCGTTCAATGCCTGGTATGTATTCTTTTCAAGCTTACCATATTTGTTGAGATTTTTTATAGTTTATCTTGGACTAGAACTCAGCCACATATGATGCGTGCCAGGAAGAAGTATTGAAGAGAATAAATTTGAGGGGAAAAAAAAAGAAAAAAAAGTGAAAAGTAGGGAGATGATGGGTAGATATCAGGTTTTTTTTTTTTTTTTTTTTGGTGTAAATATGTAAGCCTTGTTCTATTCCCCTTAAATAATCCGTACAAAAGGTATTATCTTATAAAGAAAGGGTATTTACAAAATTAAAAAAAAAATGACATGCTTTGAGAACCTACTCTGAGACTATAATACAGATAAGATGGGTTTCAAGCATCTTAAGGAATAGAATAGACCTGTGATATATTGCCTTCCTCTTTACTTCCTGATAATTGACCTACATAGGTCAGTTATGTTCTTCTTGACGCTTAAGGCAATGAGATACTTTGTTCGCTCTTTTATTGATTCTGATAATGGAAAATGCTTATAAATTTTTGCTGAAGGTGAAAAAGTGGTTTCGTGGGGCTTCTGGCGTAACCAAAGGTGCAGGGTCTAGGGAGGGTTTTGCGAATTTTCAACTACATTCATCTACAACCAATGGACAAGATTTAATTTTGTGGGGTGTAAGATTGTGAATTATTGCTGCTGGATTTGAGAAATAAGTGTCTGGAAAGCCGATTTAACGGCTTGTTCACAGGATACATCTAGCGTCTTGGAAAGCCATTAGGAATGGTTGAGAACTGGTTTAAGATGACGTTAAAATAATTTGTCTTGGACGACACCAGCTGCAGCTCCAGTCCTCATAGATCTCTCCCTGGATCTTTTCCTCCTTGCAGTGAATCCTATCTTGTATCCCACTTATTGAAGATTGAGGTGCTGGAGGTGTTTTGGCAGGAATAATTGGAATTTGGTGATGGAATTGTTCTACAAGTTCTTTGACTCCCACGGACTGGAGGGGGAGAAACATATTGTTCAGAATGGAAGTGAACCTCTTTAGGGTTCTCATTGTGTTTGTGTGGATTCCATGCTAAGTACTGAGATTTGTGGCATACAAACAATATTGTTTCTCTGGAGATATGATGTGGAGGTTCATCTACCACATTCATTGCTTAGGGAGATTTTACTGAGACATTATGTTTACAGTTTTGTTATGCTGTTGTAAACATTTTGTGAGTGCCTTTACATTGACGAATAGGATGGTAATTTTACCGATCCCTGAGCAATTCACTCCCCCTGCCCCCTATTAGGATGGCTATAGGCAAGAGTGCAACAGAGGCGGATTTCGTAGGTTTTGAACTCAACCCTAGCCTAAATAGGACTGTTTTGTGATGAGTGGCAGGTCTTGGATGAAGCTAAAAGCTGAATCAGGAATTAAACCTTTTCGCATGCGGCAGTACAATAGACATTGAAGAGTACAGAAATGCTAGATGGAAAGGCAACTAAAAAAATCTTCACCAGGTGCCTGGTTTGCTGTGTCTTGGGCATGGCTAGCAGGCTGGGCAGAGTAAGAAATAAGTGTTTGGCTTGTTTACAGGATACATCTAGCATCTTACGACATTGAGAAAACAAGGAGTGAGGCAAAGCCAGTCGTATGTGTACAATATTGAATGGCATGTTATGGGTTTTAAGCCATTTTGCATTAGCTAATGTTATCCGACTCATCCTATTGTTACTTATTACCATGTTCTTAACCAGCCTAAAGTAGTGACTAATGGGACTTCAGATCACAATGGAGATTCTCATGTTTTAATCTGCAAGCATCACACAGAAAGAAGAGAGAAAAACTTTTGATGCCCTTGAATGGCTGGTGGAACTATGAAAAGCGGCATGCAAGATTTGTTATTTTTATTCAATGCCTCAAGATACCTTTCAAATGTATCTTCTAAAATGTGACTTTTGATGGGTATGCAGTTTCCGTGGGCTTCGTCTAGCAGCAGAGGATGCACCATTCCATATTTCCTGGAAGGCTTGTATGATAGTCTCATGGTGGTCTGCAGAATTCAGTCGCAGGAAACAGGTGAGCAGCTCCTGCAGATCATCTCCCGAGTAAATGTTGTTCTCCAAGATCATTTGAAGCATTGAATTCCGGAAATCAAAATATGGATCATTTGATTCTTTCACTACAGATAGGCATCCACTAATTTTTGGGGACTGGCTAACAATCTTTTGACATTTTTGGTCAGCTTCAGCATCAGAATAACACGAGTTCGTATCGATGTTGAGAGATAATGTAGTAGAACCATTGTCTTCACCACCTGTAGAAAAGACACCAGTTCTATCCCAGGAACTCGAAGTTTTTTCATAGCTATTGACCCTGTGAAGAATGGAGGTACTGGTCTTCTCCCTAGACTTGAATAGATTAAAAAAAAGCTTTGAACTGCCGCAGCCACATCCTACTGGGACTGCTCTCTTGAGAAATCCTCTCTTTTGCTTGGAAAACATTTTTTGGGATGCTAGAGAGGAAGAAAACTGTGAATGGCACTGAAATAATTTCTAGGTGAAGACCCCTTTTTGGTTCTTTGCTCTAACATTGAGAGAGAGAGAGAGAATGCTTTACGGAGACATTTGGAGTGGAGTCCTAGTTAAGGTCTTATAAATGCGCATGTGACCTTGGGAAGGGAACTTCTGGATAAGATATCTGAAATCTATGTGTCAATCTAATATAATATTTGATATTTGGAACTTTCAAGCGAGAACACCGTGGAAGTTGGTGAAAGAAATCCAGAACATAATTCAGGCTGAAGATCCCCAGACTGTTGTCTTATGGTACTATGAACCGGAATTACAAAAGTGCGTGCTTGTGACTGTCATGCTTTTCAGTGGGAACTAAATGTAGGGACTAGGATGGCTGTTCCATTTCGTGACACCCATCTACTTTCTATTAGGACCATAGATGGTATAAATATCATTGAAGGGTGTCTGCAGCTGTTGGGTTATGTTCTGCCCTGATATTAAAAATTTTTTATATTACTGAGATATTTTAAAATCTAGGAATAATTTTTTTCCTTTTTCTTGGTTTGGGGGGGGGGGGGTTTGCATTTTGATGCCCAATCCCTTTCCTGTTATGTTCAATTGTCTGAAATCAGGATTTGTATGTATCTCACCTAATCTCTAAAAACAAGAAGGTCGATAAGCATGATTATCATTGGACAGGGATGTGACAACGTATGACTTGATGACATCATCCATTCCCTGAGAGCAGTAAAGATTTACCGTTGTGGAAATGAGCACAATTTTGCATACAAATTGATTTTGTAACATCCGATGCTGCCCACAAAGCTGCATCTCCCATTCGATTTCCTCCCACAGTAGCTCTTACACCCTTAGTAGATAGTTGGATTGGAAAGAAAGCTGAAAAGGAGAACTAGATCTTTTAGGAAGATGATATACTAGATTTCCATGTGTTCATGGTAGAGCTTGCTTTTTTTCTGGCAAACACTTGGTAGTTTGAAAGAAATTACTTTTTTATTTTTTTGGTAATAAACTCTTTGGGATGCATCTATTGGATGCAACTAAAGCTGCATATGCCATTCATTCCTCATGTTGAGGTGACCGATTGTTAAAATTTTTTGTTGGGTGTCAAATTGTTTACTAAATTAAAGAGAAAATGCTAATTACATTAATAATGCTTCGTCTCTACTTTCCTCTCCATGATGTTAAAAACCATGTATATAATTCTAGGGGGGGTGCAGTTTTCTCTCTGGCGCATGTTTGCGACACATGCCGAAAGAAAACCTTCCACCGCCATCCCCTTTCCCCTGGTGCCTTTAACGCCATCTAGTCCAGACCATTGCTAGGCAGCGCGCAAGGGTTCGACGGTAGTAATCATAGTGGCACATGATAATAATGCAAAACTGAAGGTCACAACACAAAGTGACGTAATCGGGAGGGGGGGTCCAAGGTGGTCCCATGATTGTTGATCCTTGGGATTTTCTAGGCTTTTGACCATGGCCAGCTCCAAAATTTAAGTCACCAGTCGTGTTTGGTGTCTTTGATGGGTTGGATCTTGATTTTGATTTGGCATCATAGGCGCAAGTTAAGATCTCGGCTGGTTTGTTGGCCTCCCCTCAACGGCCCAGCCGATGATTATGGAAGAGCCCAGATGGCTCATCGTTTGATGCAATCGGCTTGCCCACCCATTCCAATCCCCAATTTTTATATAGACCGCATAAAATATGGACCTGGGCGTAATTCCGTGAGGCCCAGTTACCACTGTTATTAGGCCGGGCTGGAGACATAAAAACGGGACCATTAAGGCCCAAATTTTTCTCCTACTCGCTTTAGACCCTGCTAAGTGCCACTGATCAATGTTCTACCGTAATGGGCTTCCGCAATCCCAGGATATTGTGGAAGCTTCAGAAATATCCACAGGTAGTGTTGCTTGGGCCCAAAACTATTTACTCACTCCAACATAGGCCCGGCCAACCTCATCTTAGACGAAACACCCGTCTTAGGCCGATGGGTAATCAATAATGCTGTTATGTCGAGAGAAGTTTTAAGAGTGGGACGTAGGAAACAAGGATTGAATGACTGAATGCTAAAAATGATGTAGCGCACACCCTAATGATAATATTGTGCTTCAAGATAAATAATAACCTTGGGACTACTTTCAGTGTCATGCCTGTCATTTGCCCTCCAACTTGGGCGGCTCACCATGAAATGGCATACATGAGGCAATCGTTGGGTGGCAAAGCAGCATTTTGTAGTCAGAGCATGTCACTTTTGCTCTCTGCTCATAATTATTCAAATGCCACCAAATGAATTTAGCAACTTCTGAATATACACAATGCCTGCCGGAGACTTTCTCGTTCCTACTTCAGAAAGCCATCCTAAGTGCAGTTCAGGCCAATCAGTACAAGACACTATAGTATGATACAAGGGTGTAGGGTCATAAATACTACTAGGGAAATATCTGTGTAATCAAACTCACTTTTGCTGCAGAAAATATGCATGTTAGTAGACTGTACACTAAACTGGCCTTATACCTTATTTTCCATGTGCGAGCTTCCCTATATTCATGGTTGTAACCGCACCCCTAATAAGATGGTTGCATGTTTCATGTTCTCCACCAGAGCTCAATTTGAAGTCCCATTTGAAACAAATCTACCATCTTCAGCTTGGGTTCACAGAAGGCACTTCAGTACAACTGGAAGGTGGAGTTTGGGGTCGTGGTGTGGTGATATTAGCCACTTGATAGTCTTCAGGAAGAGCTTCTAACTCATTCCATTCAACCCCAGCTAAGATGGAAATGTCAGGGAAAAGTGTTTTTGAATATTAAAAAGGACTGAAGAAAATGGAGAAATAAATAAAACTTGAAAAGAATTTGGCCTTAGCAAAAAGAATACGTTCAGTCCTCCAAATGTCTGTGATGCTAACATCAGCATCGGACAAAAGCCAATAATCAGCATCAGTCTGCATAGAAAAATGAATCAGTCGACCCACAAATGCATTAAAAAATATGTTTTCCTTTGGTTTAAACAATAAAAGGCAAAGTCATTGATCAACGTCAGAAAAACTTTAGTATTTGACATACATGTAAGACATTTGTATGTGCATCAATGTGGTTTTCCTTGTTTCTACAGTCTCCATCCCTTTATGCTTTTGGTGGTGGGAGTCTATGTTATCTTTCTTTTCATTTAGGTGTTTCTCTATTTCATTTTCCTCTAAGAAAATCAGATGGTGAAATTGAGATCAATACTTGAGTGGGATATACAATTACGTCCTTAGTTTTCTGTTTTTGCTCTCTTTTCCAATTTTTTGCCATAGGAGGTTAATTGATCAAAATGTAACTCTTCTCTGGTATTTGATCAAAGTACTTACGTCAACATCTGAAGGGACAATCTTCATAATGCCAGTCACAAAGTCCTGCGGAGCATTTATCTCTGAGTTTATTTTTTGATCTTCCTCCCGCATTCCCATCTCATTCCCCCCGGTTTCTTCTGGCAACACTGCTGCTACTTGCTTACTGCTGATTGTTGAACATGATGGAATTCTAGGAGGAGCCTCAACATTGATCTCCTCAAACTTTTCTTCAAATTGACTACAAAGATTTAATACAAAGTATTAAGATTGAGTATTGTGTTCTTTTTTTTCTCTCTCCCCTGAAAAAGATCGACAATGGGCGTACCCAGTGCCGAAACTCCCACATTGTGGGCTCTGGGGAAGGGAATACCTAGACAGCCTTCCCCTTGCTTTTTTTTTGCAAGGAGGCTGATTCGAACAATGTGTCGAGAAAAGAAGCAATTGTACCTGACAAGGTACACATCTATGGGCCCCATTGTGCTTCTAAGAACTATTCTGTATCTTCTCTGAGGATAATCAACAGCCTGGTACACAAAGGATATAAGGACCCTAATGGGAAGATTTTATTCTCATTTTGTCCAGCTCTCATCAGATCTCCAATTACCTCATCAGGATCCGGTACTTCCAAAGTGGTGCCATGTGGAGCTTTGATTGCAATCAGGGTTTCATTCTGGTATAAGATATCATTAACCATTATGCTATTTCCGAAAGGAGAAAAATGTAAGATCCAGAAATCACAACATCAATTATACAATCAACTGACCTGGAAGCACGGTAAGGTTTTGATGTCTTCTTCAGTGATGAAAAGATACCTGTGGTAGCAACATGACAGCAAGATATTATACTCGTTGATCAAATGTGTAAATAAATTTGATAAACAAGTGGGGGGGGGGAATAACTATATAGAACAAAAACAAACATAAAATATAAATTACTTCTCATTAGTTTCATCTTCACTTAGGTCCCTCAATCTCTCTTGCATTTCCCTGTAGTAGTTGGAAAGCATCAACTAAAATCAAGATCAAGAGAGACACAAAATTATTTGCAGCTATTCAATATAAGGGATAGCTATGAGACCTTATTTGTTCATCTAGTCTTTGCTCTTCCATTGAAAGGTTTTCAACTTCTGCCTGCAGGATAACAAATACATAAGACTAATTTCTACAACTTCTGAATAGCAGCAAGCGATGCTGTTCCTTTTCTCATTCTGCAAATGGCTTACAAGAGCTAAACAGACAATCAACCATCAAAGGAATTGTATACACAACAGATCAAACACATAATAGAGCATCACAATTCTTATATTTTGCATAGCAGAAAACCAACAATCCATTTTACACACCTGTAAATTAGCAATGTTGTCATCAGCCTCCCCTGGTCCTGAGACATCAAGTCCCCTGATAAATCAAAATCCTCTTAAGATTGAAATATCATGAATTATTTGGAATGCCACAAAGAAAATGAATATAAATTTCAGTGGATTGAAGTCTAAAAATTTGGAATAATTTGCATACTTCCACTGAATTCTGTTCTTGAGCTTCTTTTCTATTAGACCAATGCCTTCTAAGACATTTGTTATGTCATATATTCGCCTTTTTTGAACCTGGAACAAGAGACACACTATAATTGAAAGAACTTCACAACATTGACAACATTACGGGCAATAGCCAAACTGTTCACCTCTAAAGTGTCAGCAGCTTTATTTAAATCAACAATGCCATCTTCAGCATGCTTGATTAAATTGATAAACTTTTTTGTCAAGAGACCTAAATGACAAAATCAAAAAAGTAGTTGTCACTGTAATTATAAGTGGTTGCTCTTTTGCATGATTTGCAGAAAGCAAGGCCTATGATGAAGTCCAAAAGGAGTTGCTTTTGCATTAGCCCAAAAAAAAAAAAGTAAAAAAAAAAAAGAAAAAATAAATAAGATACACAAGAATCAGTAAAGGCATCTACCTAAGGAGCTGTCATAGCGACAGGGGCCAACAGGAGTGAGGTTATTGCCAGGAGAATCTGCAGATAAGAGAAAGTACCTGGTATTATGAATTTTTTCCTTTTAAATTTCTCTTATTGATTAGTCCTTGCCAGAAGTTTAACGATAGGTGCTGTAAGCAAAAGAACCCATTTTATACCAACAACCTAGTAGACTCCCATTACAAGTTTTTAACACAAATATACCACTGTACTTATATGTAGCCCCTCCCAAAATATCTTCGATAGTTCTCTTACCAACATTTGACACAGGAGTTTGTGGTCCAGATCTGTTGCATTTTGTAATTCTTGATACCTTTGGTGCTTTACCCCCTTTCCCAGACACAGGTGTCTTTAGGGAACTATTAACTACTTCAGCCTGTCCAGGAGCAGTGATCCATTCAGTAGACTCACCCTCATAGTCTGTTGTGTCACTTTTCCGCTTTAACTGCAGGAAAAGTAATACACTTTAATAATTAGTAATCACATGAACAGAAGTTGAAAGCAACAGTGAATATGATACAGACCAGATTGGATTCTTTGTATAAAGACAAAGTAATCAAGTCAAGGGCAGATATGCTTTTAGTAACTCTAAAACATATGATGTGGGCAAACGGTCTAGTTTGAATAGAACAGAAGACAAGAGAATGGATTAGAGGTTAAAGAGCCAAGTACAGATCTTTTAGAGTTAGTTCTAGTAGTAGCATGTAGCTGTATCAGATAGGGCAAGCATAAATTCAAGAAAAATGCTCCAAAAAAAGCAGCAAAGAAAGAATAATGACAGAAATTATCATTATGTATCTGTAAGCTATCAAAGTAACAGAAAAGAATAAGAATGCAAGGAGTGTTTGAAGAAATACTTGTTGCAACATTCTAAATCATAACACATTGGAAATCAGACAGACTAAATCAATCATTTCCTCATTGAACTTTGCACAAGATATGCTCTCCAAAAGATTACTCTTCCCATCAATTCTCTCAGCTCCTTAAAAAGTCACCACACCACCCCCCAGAGGGGCCTTTCTTAAGCATAAACATAAGTAGGTAAGATGAAAAATGTGGAGATGATTCACAGAAGAAGATATCCAATAGGCTTTAGTGCATCTTATGAAATTCAATCAATGAGCAAAGGTGCTATCAACATAAATATATGAAACAAGCTGAGATCAAATATGAGGCCTCAAGTTTAATTGATGATTACAACATGAAGCACATTCTTGAGGGCCAAAAGAAGACTGGCAACTCCCAGCCTCATCAAGCCCACCGCCAAGTGAAAAAGAAAACCCTCAAACAATAGAGAGGGTTTGGAAGAAATAAGGAGAAGGTACTTTAGTAAAAAGGCACTATAGAAGCATTCATTTCAAAGGAAGTCCAAGATATCAGTTAGGCATATAATGTAAAATCAAAATATGACGAAGAAAACAAGCAACAAAAGCAAAGTCTAAAGTTAATTAACTTACAGCATTCATGTAAGAGACCAGGTCAAACACAACACTCATGTTGGATATTCCCTGTGGCATGGCAAGCTTTTATTCTTATTTTGAGCATGGAAACTTTTAAGCACTTTAGTAACCATTGAGAGACATTTTAAATAGTGCATTTAACACAAATAGGATGTTTGTATTGTTCCAAATACAGTGGTTCACATCAAATTCCTTATTTCTTAATGATGTTGCTTTGTTTATGATCACTTTCCCAATCTTTAGGTTGTACAGTTCTTGCACCACCTACATAATCTGTCAATATATTTCTCATTTTCAATCCACAAAAAAAGCAGGAAAAACAGTGGTAATGTTTGAAATATGTTGCTGCCTTCTTTACTATCATTTGAAAGTTTAGAGGCAAAAAAACAATATGGTGTCAAATGCTATAATGTAAATCTTATCTCAATGTCATTTCTAAGCCATGTCATGCCCTATTTTTTATCCATGTCCATATTTCTAAAAACAAACTTAAGCAAACTGACAAATTATATTTGAGCTTTACTGTAGGCTAACATCAACACTAGGTACTAAATAATACACAACAGAAGAGAGAACACTGTTCCAACTTTGAAGAACCCCAAATTGGAAAATGATGTCCAGTGAATGCTTCAACTTCATGAAGGTCGCCAAAAAGATCATGCTTGTGTGATCCTAACCATTACAACTTGCATCCTTTCGTGCATTTCAGAAATAACATCTTGATAAATATTGGAGCAACAGCATTACATAAAATCGAGTGAAGCACCTCGAAAGTTCATGGAACTGCCCAATTCAAGGCACATAAAACTGACAACTTTAACCGACATATATGAAAACATTTTTTTGCATACCACAGCATAAGTATCAAGATGGAATCCAAAAGGCTTGCTTAGACACTCATACAGTACCAAACACAGCTAACACAATGCACTGGATAACCAGTCTTACCATAGGAAAATGGTCCATATTCTTCAAACTAATGCTTAAGAGAGCTTGACTAGCATTTTGACAGCAAAGATCATATTAAGCACATGGAAAGGGGACGAATCTCAAAATACAAGGTCCAGAATGAATACAAGAGCCTAGATTGACCTAAGATTACTGCCGAAACCATTTTGCTATCAACTCAAATAGAAGCTCCTTATAATTTATCTTTCTTTATTTCCTCCGCTATTGATCTAGAGCATCCAGAAGGTTCTTGGCCATAGCTTGCTTTGAAAAGGATAATAGGATAGCATGGCACAATATCTCCTCAAGTTCCAACCATAGATTTAAATAGCAGTATTGGACACCAATAGCGGCAATAACGATATTGGCCCTGGCAGGGTTACATAACAGAATATCAGCGACATTGGGGAGTTTTTTTCCCTCTTCAAGATCACGCCATAACTTATTGGAAACTTAAATTTAATCACACCATATAAACCAGGTAGCAAAATTTTGAAGCCACTTTCTACTTTTTCCATTGTCCAAAGACTCCAAATCAACAAGTGAAATTAAACTCATCAAACAAAAGCAAACATTTTGCTAAAGAATGACAGCTTTTGTGCTCCTCAACCCCCCCTCCCCAAATTCACTCTCTTGCTACCTCTTTGAGACTTTTTAGCGAACATTCATTCCTCTGACAGGTCAAAAATCAGCCAAATGCTGGATGTGTATATAATCAAAGCAAGAAAATTAAATCTTCTGAATTAGGAATCCAGATAAACTCGACAGGATCAGCATGCCAAACATATAGTTACAGTAAGAATAGTGGATCAAAAGATGAGCCTAGATCTTTTTACAACAGAAGTAAGACCTTTCTGGCAAGTAGCCTGAACAAAAAACACATATATGTTCACTAGAACCAGTCCACTGTACCACAGCAAAGCTTGAAATCATTCAGAAAGCATGATGTGGTTCTGGAACTAAGAATCAGAAATAAAGGACAGTTTTTGGTCACAACCACCACCATGGGCGGCAGAGTCTACTTCTTAACTGCACAATCTTGTATGCCCAGGTCATATTTAAGATTCCTTGTTTAACATTAGACCTACCTCTTGCCTCATACTAATCAAGCCATGGAATCTATAGTTGGTCACCAAGTGGATTCACCAAATTGGGCTCCCAACTCGTTTTCCAACTAATAGTTCCATAATGTTTCTAATCGCATTGTGATTTACTTCGTATGGACAGTCCAACAATTCAAACCAGTACCTCAGAAAATGAAGAATAAGAAACTTTATGTAGACCCAGCTGCGGCAAGCATAATGGTTTAGAGGAAGTGAGCAGATGCAAATGGTGGGGAGACCTACTTGCTTTAGCTTGTTCCCAATACTCAGAACACAATATTAGAACCAATGATACGATAATAGTGGTCAACCCACAAATTGGCCTTCGTCCCTCGTAATGATTACAAGGTACACGGTTTTCCCTCTCTTAGTGCTCATCAAATATGCTCAATTCAGAACCCTCACTGACAAAACCTCAGGAGCTTGTAATAATCAACCAGTCACAGAAAGAATTTCATTTCCAGAATCTCGGTTTCAATTTTAATTAGCAAGAAAATAACCTACCAGCAAAAATCCACAGCTAAAGGCCACTAAGCCTATACTTCCTAAACTCATCTTCAACAAATCATCCAATTTCAACGAAAGAAACAAACAGATTAAGATTCCCAACAAATTAACACCCTAGATCAATTAGAACAATAAAATTTCACAGATCACAACACCAAAACCTGAAAGCGAGTCAACTGAGAAACTCACAGGAGACTTGACTACGATGGCGTCGGAGTCGTGATTAGAAGAGACGCGATTGAGGTCGGAAGAAGAGAAATGGTGGTAATCGCCTGGAGAAGCAAACGGCGGCTTCATCGACGTGAACGGAAGCTGCCGCTTCAGCATCTGTCCCGGCGGCTGCGCTGATGGATTCGCCATCGAGTCTTCAATTCACCAACTTTCGAAGACAAAATCGTCGATTGAAGAGAAAGAGTTCGAACCGCGCACACGCACACACATACACACTCTCTCTCTCAAGCCTCTCTTTCTCTCTCCTGCTGCAACTTCTTGGTTTGGGGTTTTTCGAGAGAGAGAAAAAAGAATCAGATCAGAGAGAGAAAGAGAGAGAGAGAGGAGAAGGAAGAGAGAGAAAATTGAGAAGGAAATCTGGAGGAGGAGAGATCTGAGGGTTTGGGGGAAGAGGAAGAAGGGGGGGTGGAGGGTTGAAGAAAGAGGGGGGTTTGGATTGAAAAAGCGGGAGAGAGAGGAAAGCGAGGGAAGGTTAAGCAAGCGAGGGAATTTGGTTCGGATATGAGATGTGGAGGGAACCCCAACCTCCCCCTTTTTATATATATATATATAGAATTTTTTTCCATTAATTGCCCCCCCTTTTTTTAATATTTACCCAAATAATATGGTAAAAAGATTAAATAAAAATAAAAATAAATACTGGGAGTCTAATTCCGGATTATCTCAGCCATCTTTGCTCAAATTTGTCTTTGCCACCCAAAAATTTCCTTTTTCCAAAGAGAAAAAAACATATTTATTATACATTATTAATTATCTAATTTTTTGAATAACGATAATAATTATTGAAAACACATTCTACTAAATCTATTAAACATGTATTAAAGTTTAAAGTGAATTAGAATGAGATGACTACCTAATTAATTTAGTGATAATAATTATTTATTTATTTTAATTAAATAAATATTTTTTAAATTTTAAAAAGACGAATAGCTTTTGGTTGAATTAAGTTGTAAAAAAACATTACATGGAATCTTGTACTCGTCGTTTGATGTTCTCTCTCTCTCTCTCTCGGAATTTTTTACTTGCATGCTTAAAGAAAGAACCGAGCTGGAAAGGGCTACAAAAGGGTAAAGACTTCACATAATAATATAAAATAAAAATTTATGGGAGGGTTCGAATCGGCAATGCGCGCCTTTTGGGATATTGAGGAAGGTGGCGATGAATCGGCGAGTAAGTGTCACAATCTTATCCAGGGTGAGGGGAGGAGTCAATGAGATGCGCCTACGAAAACCTGACAATGCACTCCACTCTCTTTTTTGTTTCTACCCACTCGGCGCCTTGCCAGGGCCAGGCCACACCATACGAAATCATCCCCTTCTCTGTCACCCTTTCAGCACACCTGTGTTTGTGGGCGGCTGAATGTTATTGGGTCAAATTGAAAACAATCTTATCAGTTTTATGTTTCTAAATCAAAATTTGATTAAAAAATATAATAATTTTATTTATTATATCAATTATCCATTTACTAAGTTTTCTTCCATATATTTACTAAAATTTCAATTTTAATTTGCAGATGGTCTCTAACTTATTGGTTTTGAGAGAAAAAGATTGCTCCACCCCAAAATCTAATGTGAGATGAAAGTTTATGCCGCTCATTCAAAGTGAGAAGTTGATCTCCTTGAGAAACAAGACAGAAACCGTTCTATTATACTTCAAATATATACATTTGATTCTCAATATAAATTTGTAGCACATCTAAAGTTCCCCCTTCATGGTACTATAGGAAACGATGAAGAAACCATCAATATATAATTGCTTCAAATAGCGCAAATGCAGGTTCTATTTTATTTCTCCATATAAAATTTCAGCCCATCAATTTATACTCCCTCCAGTTACATACAATAGATTCTCAATATGTCATAAGAGAATGGAAATTGCTGACATAAAATCGCAGTGTTAATAAAGCCACATTTATATAACTGCATTCTCAAAGAAATATCCTCATGGCCAAGAGAAACATGCATGAGATCTCAAAGGTATATCTATAGCACAGCTAAAGTTTCCCGTCCTTACACATCTTATTCTCCACTAGATAGAGCACACATAAAGCAATCAAGGTTTCCTATTTTAGCAAATGGGCTAAATCCGGATCATTCAAGTCCAAATCTAACCATCCATACAAGCGCATGTACTCGATATAGTGGTCTGGTGGCTTCACTGCACGAGGGTTTTTCAGCACAAAGCCATGGATCCTCTCCACATCTCGAGCAAGCCACCTAGCCAGAGCTTGGTCCACTGGAGGTACTATTTTCAGGAGAATTTCTTCCCTCTCTTGTTTAGCAGGTTTGTTTCCCATGCCTGCAAAATCCAATTCCTACCGACAAACAAGAACCTTACAACCTGGATGTCACTGCAATATCCGAAACAATGTAATGAAAACAGCTTATCAACAAAAAAGATTTATGTATTAGTATTTTCAAGAATACTTAAAAAGCATAATAATCTTTGGATAAGCCAAAAAAGTAACCAAGTGGCTCAAAAAGCTACCGATCTCCGTTCAACTTCTAAATCATGAACAAACTAGCATATCAGAAAAGCAGCCATTTAGCCATATGCCATAAAATAGAAACATACAAAACATACAGCTTTTCTAGACAAGATTAGCCAAATATAGATTCTAATATGAACTTCCCAATTGAAGCACCAGAAACTACCGTGTGTATAATAGTTCAGACAAACCAAAAAAGCAGCATCCTCAATGACATACCCAGATTTGTGGTCCAAACCATTAGAAACTGATAATCAGCATTGACCTAAGTACAAAGTAAAGAATGATCTTCAGAAGAGCTATTTATGTCCTTATTTGGAACGGTCCTGACATGGCGCACCAATATGGGCCCATTGACTTGCAGACATGCCAAAGCAGATGTTCCATCCTATCTGGATTTGGGTTGACTGGCATGAAGAAACCACAACTCTAATCTAAGTCAATGAGTTTAAAGATCACAACAGCTATTGCTGCTGTGGATGCACTGCAAACAAACACAAAGTCATCACTGTGCAATAAGCTTAAGGTTGATTCATCAGCATAACATTTCCTTGTGAAGTAGTTTAAATTTTGGCATCTCAAGCCTTAGAAATCCAGCGTCCAATGTAGCTGATCTAAACTGAAACAGATATTAACCCTCTACAGATAAAAAAATTAGTACCTCACAAAGCTCAATCAAATGTACAAAATTAATATTGCTGCCATAAATTAGATACAGATATAGAAGTAGAGATATGCTATGATAAATTCTGGACATTGAGAGAGAGTGATAAGTCAATGTATGTCATCAGAAGGTCTTAAGTACTCCATGGCGGGGTTCATCACGCAACAGTCTTTGACAAAATCAACCTCAAGGTTTCCATCCCAGACAAGAAGGAGCTGAGCCTATGTTGAAGTGAAAATTGCCCAAAAATATAAACTTACATGATCTAAAGCACCTAGTTCATTTCTTCCCAAAGCTTAAACGTGTGCCCACACAATTTATGGGATCCTAAAGAAAGACAAGACAGAAGCTCTGATGGGTTGAATAAAACATACACAGAACATAATTTTGAATGGCCAAATCCAAAAAACAGATCAATTTCATTTATTCTTATCAATTCAGAATTCAGGTAACACATCACTATATGAGACATAAGTGCTGCTTGTTGATATTTCAAGGCCCATGGAAGAACTCCAAATGGCCAATGTGAACGGACAAAAGAAGAAGGTGTATAGACTCCTGCAGATGGGATAGCAACAGTCTTTCCAGCCTAAAGCAAAAATACCGTCCCGCAAATAGAAATTGTCATTGTATAGAGTTAACCTAGGCTCAAAGGCGGATTGGACAAAAGTTAGGACCTTGTCTGGTAGGACATCCTATAAACTATTACACATGCATATCAAAGAAGCCCCATGTTCAACAGTAACTGCGTTATGAAGAGGAAATGCACGATCAAATAATAGATCCAGCAGAGATTAGACTAGCTGCATATAACCGTTAGAACACGACAGGCTGTCAAAGAGTCACGCACATCGTATAAAATTCAACCTTCCATGCTTAAGTGCATTTAGACAACTAAAATACACAGTGTCGACATGGAAAACTGAAACAGACAAAGTTCCTACTCCTAGTGGCGACAAGATAGAATTCCATGGCACATCATAGCCAGCATATTCCTAGGTCGGTCATGTGTAGGAATCTTTTACCAATGTAATGCATTTGAGTTTGTGCCCTCCAACCAAAGTGGGGCCAGGCAAATAAACACATACAGAAGAATAGAACCTACAAAAAGCCCTAAATTTCAAGAGATGATGACACTTCCAACATTTGAACAACGTAGAATCGATTTTAGTTCATTAAGGGCAATTATCGGGATTGACCAAATTCAAGAATACTTATGTGATTTCCGGTTAAAGGGGCTTCAATTATAACCAAAAGGGGCAAAACCCAAATCAAGAAAACAGAGAAAAATCCCAATTTCACATTCAGGGAGTGAAATTATTGAGTGTATGTGCTCGATATGAGTAAAATTAAGCGGATAAAACCCTAACAGGAAAGACCCATGATCAGGAGCAAAGAGAAATAAGTACCTTCGCGACGATGATGGAATAAGTCGGCGGCAAAAGCAACAAACCCTTCTCAGTTCTTGTCCTCGCAGAACCTGCGTGTGGCTGAGACGGGAGAAAAATATTCACATTCAGTGTGGCTCGAGGTCGGATCGACCCGGGTCCGATAATGGGGGAAGTAAGTGGATGGGGGTGGGCGTGGTCCTGCAGGGAGGGAGAGAGATAGATGATCACATGTGGACAGAAGAAACGGCCAGATCATGTGCGTAATTTTGGCCAAAAAACAAAAGAAAACAGGTTCTTGGGCCCCACTAAAAGCGCTCCTCATGTTTAGCGTCGTGCACACGCACGCACATTACTTATTCTCCTCCTCAAATTATTAAGATTAAAATTCCTACTTTAAATAATCACCGCCATCCACACGGGTCAAAGAAGCCATTAACGGCTATATTTCTTTTTTTCTCTGCTTCTATTTCACGTCTCCATTCGGTGGGAGTGTTTTTTTCTTTTTCTTTTTCCCTTTTTCATTTTTTTTTTGGGGTATGCTTTTCGGTGGGTAGTGTTCCACCATATTGGCCTTACCACGTACCGGATCTGTATGCCTGAGGTAAAGTGAATAATTTTACATATATAAACATGTAATATTATTAATTAAGTTATTTTAACGTTATAATCTTATTAAAATATTAATAATATAGCATTTATTTTATAAATCATGTTATTTCTAAAATACCACTTTGGCGATTTAATCCATGTGAGATTTAATTTGGCATAAAAAATGGTAACTCACCATGAACTCTTTCCCCAGTGCCGTAAGTGTGAGGTTTCATCTCAGGCGAGGGTTTGAGACTCAACAACCTTATGCAAAGTGATAAGATATGGCCAAAAACCCAAATAAAAAAAGAAAATTCTCAAAAAGTCCATGAATGACGCTTATAAATCAATACCCGACGATCAAATGATAATCTATTGAGTGGTCTTAACTGCCCAGATCGACCTGTTAAATGATTGGGTCTCAGTTACCCCGCCAACCGAACATAACTCACCGAACAAAAGTAATCGTCTCAATCGAGCAAGCAGACATCAACTCTTCAATCGGATGGGTCACGAAGATCTTTTAATCAATCGAGCGATCGAATGTTGTGCAACACCCATAGCAATTTTAAAGGAAGGTTATAATTCGCTTAATTTCAGTCTCCTATTTCATAACGGCAAATGTCGAATCTTTCGAGTAAGAAAAGCATCCCTCTCGAAAATGATAATTCTACCGATAAATAAGGATCGTAATCAACTTATAATATTAACTTTCGAGATCTCCGAATCAGTTCGATAAGGAAGGTAGAGTTGAAACCCCCCAGGGCGCACGTCTCTCAGAGGTATAAGTTATTCCAAAAACTCTCAGAATGAGGTACGCTTTCTAGGCCTAACACTCTGGGCACACTGATCACAGGGAATAGCTTCCCTCAATTCTTAGTCTGTTTCTTTCAATCGAAAACCGCTCTTTACTGATTTGAGCGTCGGAGCCTCCCCGTCGGAACATCCTCCGACGATTTTTGCAAGTGCATCCACCTATTGACGGTTACTGTTCGGGGCAAGAAGAAACTGGTATCTGTGGAACCATAACCCACGTCCAACAGATTGGCGCAATCTGTGGGAAACAGACTAGAGTAGTTTCTGTTGTTATTTTGACAATCATGCCTCCGAGAACTAGAACATCCTCAAAAGTTGCCCCTCTTGCCGAAGGGCACACCGTCACACTTTCTGAAACTGCTCCTCTTGCGGTGCCTGATCATACCACTCGAGATCAAGCAGCTCCCATGGGACCGCCTCATCAAGAACAGATTTTACAACCCGTAATCCCCGTCCAACCCATTGCCAACCCCATTCCAGAGCAAGTTAATCGCCCCTAAATGGAGAAACTAGAGTCCAAACTTCAGGATATAAGCAGACAATTGGAGGACCTTAGCCGCGTCCTCAGACCCGAATCCAATCCTCTGTTGGGGGATCTAGAAGTCCTCAACGACGACCATCACCCCCATGTGGCAAAGCATCTGAAAACTCTAAACCAGTTTTGACGATTTTCAAAAACAGGTCAAGCAACTGGTAGCCGAGGAATTAAAACGGACCAACCCTCAGGGAGACCGAATCCCCTTTTACTCTCACGTTTCACCATTTGACCCCAAGATCTCCTCAGAGCCTATACTTTGTAACGTGCTTCTGCCCCCCATGGAGAGATACAATGGGATAACAGACCCCTGAGATCATGTGACTCATTTCATAACTGTAATGATCTCAAGGGACATGCCCGACGCAACCATATGCAAACACTTTCCCACTACTCTCTCAGGAAACGTACTTACTTGGTTCAGTTCTCTCCACCGTTGAGTATAAAGACCTTCTCTCAGTTATATGAACAGTTTGAGTCACACTTTGTGATAAGCAGGGGGTCAAGAGGAAGTCCACTACCTTATTATCGCTGCATCAAGATAAAGAGGAATCCCTAAGGGATTTCCTGGAAAGGTTCAAGGAGGAGATGATGAGGGTCCCTTCTTTGAATCAGTTAATCGCACTAGTCGCGCTATTAACAGGCCTACGACCCTCCGATATGAAGGGGTCTATTATAAAAAAACCCCCTGCTACCATCCAAGAATTTTACGCTCGAGTTGAGAAGTATATCGCTGTCGAGGATGCCGAAGCGTCCGATCATAGAAGAGATCGATCCACCTGTAAAGAACGGAACCAGTCACCCCAAAGGTCTCTGCCCAGGAGGAACCAGACAAAACCTCCTCCTCCGAGGAGGTACAACAACTACACCCCGCTGAGTGAAACCTTTGGTCGGATCTTAGCCCTCATCAGAGACAAGCCATACGTTCGATGGCCCCCACGATCAACCGAAGATGACTCCAACAATGACAGAACAAAATACTGTCACTTTCATCGTGACTACGGTTATACGATCGATGATTGCAAGAAATTAAAAAATGAATTGAAATTTCTAGTACGTGAAGGGAAGTTACGGGAGTTCATCGTCGGAAAGGAAAGAGGTCCCCCCACTGATTATCTGTGTGAACCGCCACGACGTGACCAAGAGGAAGAACGCCAAGCTGCTCGACCTCCGATATACAGAAGGGATAGGGTGATTCTCCAGGTCCGAAACAGATCGACAGAAAATGAGGCCAGGTGCCTAATCACACCAATTTTCTATTGCTCGAAGGCAATTCTCCCTGCACCACAAGAAATCCTAGTAGTGAGCGCCAATAAACGACAAGGCGAAAAGAGGGCAGTCATTGGTTTTACCGACGAAAATTTAATCGGGATCGACCCAAATCGACACGATCCCCTTATGATAACCGCCAAGATTGGACAATTTGAGATCCGAAAGATTTTTGTCGATCAATGAGTCAACTGTAATCTCCTATATCGGGATGTTTTTGGGCAAATGAGGTTCACTTCTACCGATCTCCAACCCCACGCAAGCCCAGTTAAAGGGTTCTCGGGCGAATGGATATACTCTGAGGGTATCATTTCACTCCCAATCACCCTCAGAGCACTTCCTAATCATGCGACGGCTGCTGTCGTATTTAATGTGGTGGATCTACTTTCGCTTTATAATATCAACTTAGGCAGACCGGATCTGAACGCCTTGGAGGTTTTGCCCAGTACCAAATATATAAAGATCAAATTTAGAACGTCATTGGGGATCGGGACTATATTATGTGAGCATGAGCCTTCTACTTTCGCTCCTAAGTAGCCATCTGGTTCTATTGCTGGTGTTCTAAACTGCAAGGGTGTTTCTTTTTAAGTTCTCGATGACATCTATTTTTACAACCGCATGATCTGATCTTATCGTTCGTACGCGTCATCAATAAGGGATGTGACTCTTTAGACGGGTGGATGCAGCCCAATTATTTAAAAGTTTTTTATTGTTCGGAGGGTCTCAGTCGCCCAGTATCTATTGTTCGTACGTGTCGTCAATAGGGGATGTGACTCCCCGGATGGGTGGACGCGACCCAACTATTTAAAAATTTCCTATCATTCGGAGGGTCTCAGTCACCCAGTATCTATCATTCGTACGCGTCGTTAATAGGTGATATGACTTTCCGGACGGGTGGACACGACCCAACTATTTAAAAGTTTCTTATCATTCGGAGGGTCTCAGTTGCCCAGTATCTATCGTTTGTACGCGTCGTCTATAAGGGACGTGACTCCCCGAACGGGTGGACGCGACCCAACTATTTAAAAGGTTTCTTATCGTTCAGAGGGTCTCAGTCGCCCAATATTTATCGTTCGCACGCATCGTCAATAGGGGATGTGACTCCCGGACAGGTGGACGCGGCCCAACTATTTAAAAGGTTTCATATCGTTTGGAGGGTCTCAATCGCTCAGTATCTATCGTTCGTATACATCGTCAATATGAGATATGACTCTCCGGATGGGTGCACACAACCCAACTATTTGAAAGTTTCCTACCATTCGGAAGGTCTCGGCCGCTAAGTCCTTGCTAATCGTACGTTTTGCTAGCAAGAGGTACAGCCCTTCAAACCGACAAGTACGGTCCCCCTGTCTAAAGGTTCCTTGCTGAGCGAAAAACCTAAACTCCCTCAACTCTACTTAGACAACGCAATAAGAAGAGAAGAGAATGACTTCTATCGACAAAATATAAGAATTTTTCATTAAATAAATAAAGGTCATTCAGTACAAAACCTCAAGTAAAAACTATGTAATTGGGTTTCGAGTATCGGCATCTTCTTCGATTGGGGGCAGGACATCGCTTAGACCCATACTGCGGACTATTTTTTCAGCGCATTTTAATCTTTTGATTAGTCTATGTTTGGAATCTTTGTGGACGGTAGCTTCCCACGCATGGAACTCTTCAAGCTTAGCTATTCTACGTTCCACCATTTGAAGAGACTCGTCACGAAACTGAGCCAACTTCTTATGCACTAAAACCTCTGATTTTAACCCTTCGCACCACCCTTGGCACTGGACCAATTCCGATCAAAGGGTTCTCAACTCTTTTTCCTTATGACTGAGTAGGGCACCGGAAGCATTTTTAGTTTCCAAGATCTCTCCTCCCCGAATGGAGAATGATTCTCGTGGACGGGTTAACTCAGAGAGCCGTCTCTCTAAATGGCTTATTGCCTGCCTCCCTTGCTATCTTTGAAATTGAGAAAAGGCCATGGTCTGCGAAGAAAACCAAGTTAACAAATGATAAAAAATGAAGAAAAATTCGAAAGACGCGAAGGGAATATTACCATTAAACATAGGGACTCAAGAGCTTCGCCGACTTGTTCATAAGACATTCTATGAAGATCGAGCTCACATCAATGGAAGTCAAATTGTTCGGCAATATGCTCCGCTTCTACTAAATTTATGTAGCTATATTGCATATCTTCAGCACAAATGACAACGGTTTCGCGTTTTTTTGAAACTTTCTTACCATCGAAAGACCAAACAGAGATAGAAAATAAAGATGTTATTCCCTTAAAAACCTTGCGCTTCCCCTTGCGCATGGACCAAACCAGGACAGCGGAAGAAGACCCCGCTATTTTGTCTCCAGTAGCTCGAGAAACGCCTGTTCTCACTCTGGTATTGGTTAGAGTATCATCTCTAGTTTCTCTTGACTCATCCATATTACCCGATGGGTCACCTTCATCCGGAATAGATACCTCTATCGGTGCAACTACTACTGGGTTCAGACGATCGAACGAAATTACCAACGTAGACGAAGGGGAGGAAATCACCCTCCTCTTTACCAAAGTAGGCGGTGACCTGCGAAGAGTCTCAGTCGCCCCTGATGAAGATTTAAGTAGAGTTTCAAACGCCCCGATATTCTCCAAAAAGGGTCTCTTCGCGCTATGTCGACCCAACTTATCGATAGTGATACTTTCTAACACACTGTCATAAAGGGAATTCAAAGATTCAATTAACTCGACTCCCGGTCTCTTCAACAGATGGGGTCGATCGAGCAGCAAACCAGATAGGGATAACATCTGATTGTCTAGTAAGGACTCGACCCATATGCTCCGACCAGTGGACTGACAATAGCCGCTAATAGACCAAGCAAAAGGACCGTGTTTTGAAACAGTCGGGGGCCTCAGCCCCACAAAAGGCACCTCGTCAGCCTTGGGAAATCAGAGCTTGTGATCCCTATCCAAGAATTTAACGAAAAAGAATTTCTACATCCAGTGCTTGTCGATGGACTCTTTGTAGAAAAACCTCCAATAGGATTTGGGCCAAGTCTGTAATTTGTATCATCCCTTGGTTGGACCGCTACTCCCACACCTCAACAGAATGAAAATAGAAGACAAAATATCAAAATCGAAACGAAGACGACAAAACCCTAATAGGGAAGCTACCGCAACCACCAGTCGCCAAGCACTGGGGATTAGGAGAGTAGGGAATATGTTCTATCTACGCAAGACCTCAGAGAAAGGACCCGCGTAAGGGATTTTCAAGCCGTACCTAACCGATTGAAAATACATCGGCACACAGCCTTCAAGCGCCATATTAGCCCTATCAACCTCTGTGGTGGATACCAGAGAGTAATCGTCCCCCAATAGCATGTCAGTTTGTGCTTCCGGAGTTTTTGCACTGACATAATGCTTGCAATGTCACTAATGTCCAAAAAAAACTGAGAAGCAGACATTTTCGCCACCAGTAATGACTTTTTGATAGGAAGAGTGAAATGACGGAAAAGATTTTAGTCCGAGGAAAACTATAATGGAGGAGAATTCTTACGAGACGTGCAATGGACGATTTGCAAAAACTGAAACGATAGCGGTCGTATTAAAAAATTTCAAACCTCTATTTCAAATCATTACTCATGATGCTTCTTTCCAATAAGGCCATGAGTCGGAGGCAAATGATGAGACATGACCAAAAGTCCAAACCAAAAGAGAAGATTCTCAAAAAACCCACGAAGGGAGCTTACAGATCAACATCCGACGATCGAATGATAATCTACCAAGGGATTTTAGCCGCTCAGATCGACCTGTCAAACGATAGGGTCTCAGTTGTCTCACCAACCGAACGTAACTCACCGAACAAAGGTAATCACCTCTATTGGACAAGCAGACATATACTCTTCAATCGGACGAGTCACGAAAATTCCTTAATCGATCGATCGAGCGACCGAACGTTGTGCAACATCTCTAGCAATTTCAAAGGAATGTTATAATTCCCTTAACTTCAGTTTCTTATTTCATAACGGTAAATCCCAGATTTTTCGAGTAAGGAAAGCACACCTCTCGAAAATGGTAATTCTACCGATAAATGAGGATCGTAATCAACTCATAATATTAACCTCTGAGATCTCCGGATTAGTTCAATAAGAAAGGTATTGTTGAAGTCCCCCAGGGCGCACGTCTCTCATAGGTACAAGTTATCCTAAAAACTCTCAGAATGAGATACGTTCTCTAGACCTAACACTCTGAGTACACTGATCACAAGAAATAGTTTTCCTCAATTTTTAATCTGTTTCTTTCAATCAAAAATTATTTTTTATTAATTTGAGCGTCAATGCATCTATATCAGAGTATCTTCTGACGATTTTTATAAATATATCTATTAATTGAAGATTATTATTCAAATCAAAAAAAAATTGATATTTGTAAATCTATAACCCACCACCAATACAAAGTTCGTTTCTCTTTCTTATTTGTTGAAAAAGAGTAGTGTACGTATCAAGCGGAAAAGAACCGTAAATTATGAAAACAAAAGCATAGGCGAGCAATAAAGAAAGGTATCATGCTAGAAAGAATCGTTATTGTAATGTGCAATGGGACAGAAGACTTTTTGTACATTGATTGCCCAATCTAATTTGACTGCCAACTGGGAAAGATTATTAGAAGCTGGATTTCGTGACCAGAAGACAAAAGGGTCTCTGCCAATTTAATTAAGAAAAATGGAGAGGCAAAATGGTGAGTTGGTCACTGCATTAACCTTAGATAAAAATAAAAGAAACAAAATTAGGAACCGCACGGTCATCACTACGTTAGTTAAAGCTATATCAGCCTTCTTCATCGTTCACAAAAATACGACTCACACGGAAACATTACCCATGGCTTCTCCTGCAAAATTCTCTTCCTCTTTCTTTTTCACTTTACTCCTTTACTTTCTCTCTGTAACCTCTCTCCCTCCTCTGACTTCCTCCGCCATCACAGTTCCTCTCTCGCTCTCCCATTTCAATCCGAACCCATCTCCAGACACATTCCAGAAACTCAACCACATCGCCTCGGTTTCTCTCTCCAGAGCCAAACACATCAAAAACCCACCTTCGCTTTCTCAAATTACAACGAAAGAACCTCTTTTCTCCCACAGTTATGGAGGTTACTCAATTTCTCTCAGCGTCGGAACACCACCACAAACAATTCCATTCCTACTGGACACGGGTAGTGACCTCGTTTGGTTTCCATGTACTCACCGCTATTTGTGCAAAAACTGTTCTTTACCCTCAAACCCCACAAATATTCCTTCATTTATTCCCAAACTCTCTTCGAGTTCGAAGCTCCTAGGTTGTGTGAACCCCAAATGTGGTTGGATTCATGACCCAGATGTTCAATCTCGTTGCAGAGATTGCGAATCTGATTTCAAAAATTGTTCCCAGATCTGCCCTCCTTATATGATTCTCTACGGTTCGGGAACTACCGGAGGAATTGCTCTAGAAGAAACCCTAGATTTACCCAATCTGAAAGTCCCAGATTTTGTTGTTGGATGTTCTCTGTTTTCGAGCCGACAACCTGCGGGAATTGCTGGGTTTGGTCGAGGTTCGGCTTCGTTGCCTTCTCAACTGGGACTCAGCAAATTCTCGTACTGTCTTCTTTCTCGGAAATTCGACGATTCCGAGATGAGCAGTGATTTAATTTTGGATATGGGGTCAACTTCCGATAAAAAGACAGAGGGTCTCAGTTACACGCCGTTGCTGAGAAACCCATTCGCCGGGAAAAGTGAGTTTTCCGTTTACTACTACATTGGTCTCCGGCGAATTTCAGTCGGCGGAAAGAAAGTTAAGGTTCCGTACAAGTATCTCTACCCGGCATCTGACGGCAACGGAGGTACGATAATAGACTCCGGCACGACGTTTACGTACATGGTCGGCGAGGTTTTCGACCTGGTCGCTAATGAGTTCGTTAATCAGGTGAAGAATTATGAAAGAGCAATTAACGTTGAACGAATAACCGGGTTGAGGCCGTGTTTTAATATATCCTCTGGAAGTGAAACGGTGTCGTTTCCAGAACTGAAGTTTCAGTTCAAAGGCGGTGCTGAGCTGGCACTGCCATTGGCCAATTATTTTTCGATTATTGACGATGCCGTTTGTTTGACTATGGTCACCGACGGAGTGCTCGGCGATGGATCGGACGGTGGACCTTCGATCATTTTGGGGAACTTTCAGCAGCAGAATTTTTACATGGAGTTCAATTTGAGGAATGAGAGATTAGGGTTCAGGCATCAGTCTTGCAACAGCTAAAACTGACACGAGACTTTAAGTCTAATGTCTTCATTAGATTCACATAACATAAGACATCATCTCAAATCCGTAGTTACCCACCATTTGTCTTTCTTACTTGACCCTGGCAATAAATGTATTTGATTATTGGAAATAAATTATGGATGTAAATTTCCTTTAGCATGTGAAAATAGAAAATAATTGGACAAGCATTAATATTTTCTTCAGCGATGTAACGCTCTTTAAGCAATTGGTACAAAAGTTTCTTTATTAAAAGGTTAGAACATTAATATTTTCTATCTTTTTTATTGGCAATTATATCTAAATTTGGAGAAATTAGTAGTTTAGAATGTGGGGGCTCCGGAACATTGGAGGGATGGATGCCTGAGAGCCTTGAACCTTTTATGATTGTATCCTTTGAATCTTTTGAAGAGGAATTAATTGCAATCTCGTGGCTTCAAACTTCAATGGGAGGCCTGTCCTTTTTTAGTTGGGGTATGGGATCCACTTAACCACCCATATGTGCCAACTCCAAGTTACCATTAATGAATCTTCAGGCACAGAACAGTTCATTGGAGATTGAACTCCACTGATAGCACTTTAATCTTTTGAAGCTTCATCTATTGCATTATCTGGCATATAGATCGAAGTTGGTCCTTAGGTAAGCAGCCACAAACACCGTAATGAATGAAGCTTGCCACTGCATGCGCTAAGAGTGGATGGTTTGTGTGGGGACCTGTTTGGAACTTTTTGGGCACTAAAATACGGGGTGCCCTAACCAGCACTCGTTGTCCTCTGAGCTGTATCCTATCAAGGATAGGACATAAAATGTCGCGTATTTAATTGCCAAGTTTTGTTTTGCCGGTATTCTGTTGTGATCAAGATCACTATTCACAACAGAAGAATACACCCCACCTAATTTTTTAAGGACTAAACAAGATGTTATCATGGTCACAGAATCCAAAAAGGACAAAATCAAGGCCACTGTCATGCCAATGAACAAAAATGGCGTGACCAGGAACAGGTTAGAACTCATCATATGATGAGTAATTGTCAGCTCGGCGTATTGGCAGGAGTATTTGGCACCTACTGACCTCTACCATGTGCCTGCGCAGAGCGGCATGAGCCATGCTGCCAAGCGTAGTTTACTGGAGTTGCCATTGCATTGTGCTGCCAACCGTAGTTCGCTGCACCACCACCAGATTGGCTGAAACTATTTTTCCCTTGAGATGACAGAGCTCTTCCGCATGACCTGAAAACTAGGCTACTACTGTCAGCTTTAGTGACTCAATTCCTTCCAGTTCACTATATTGATCATTAAACTTCATTTCATTTTCTCTGGAATGAGAAGTGGTTGGAGATTCTTTTCCCCAACCAAGCCATCCCTTACCAGCTCCTTTATGATTCATCTCCGGAGTTGGTTAAGTGACAAAACTTTCGTCTTATATACCTTTCTGCAGCCTACTCCACATCATGATGTTTGCCTCTTTGTGATTTAAGAGGCCAGACAAATGAGATCTTACCAATGAAACGATGAAGACTGGTTAGAATTACTCATAAACGGCTTGCTGGAACCGTTTGTATTTTGAATTACTTCATCATCCCATCCCACACATAGTAAACAAAGCCTCATATTGTTCCCAAAACTTCAAAGCAAACACCAGAGCCCGCATAACAAAGAAATATTTGAAGTTTCTGAGTCACACCTTAAGCTCCAACTCAAGTTTCTGCCTCTCAGCCAAGGGGCACTTCCCCTCTATAAAGGGAAGCTTGATTATTCCCCGAGAAAGAAACAGATTGCTGCATGATCAGAAAGCCACGCAGCAAGTAATGTATAGTCCTCAACAGCAATTCATTTTTTCACAATCCTGCCAAGCATTTCTTTTTCCATCAACATCAACTTCAAAATCTAAACATTAACCATAAACTTAGGTTAGTTGGTAATGATACATCCAGTCATGTCCACAAGTCTCAACTAGTAGAGAAAACCTCACCTTTGGGATAGCAATTGATGATTTTAGATTCCACATTAGTCAGCAGCGCTCTAAATGCATCAGGAAGTGCATGAGCACTGCATAAAACAATTCAATTCAGCAGTCAAAATCCAAAGAATGAAACACTGCGTAGGGCAAAAAGTGGGGATCACATATAGTACTGTTGTCACCTTGGTGGCAGGACCACCATCAATTGTTCAAATGGTTTAGAAGGTGAACCCTTATGGAACTTCCCCTTCACTTGTGCAAGGACCCGAAGATCAGAAGCAAAAGGTCCACAGTGAAATGGATATTACCTGAAGGACAAGAAAGTGCTACAATCAGGTCAATTCAGGTCTCACTGATGGGAAACTCGCATCAAAGATAAGCAACTTAGCATGTCCATGATGGAACTCCGGAGAAATAGTACAACAGAGTGCAACATGGTCCTCCAGGGAATTTCTGAACCTTATAAAGTGCCAAAACGAAGTCATAAATCAAAGGTGGCAATTACGGATTGTTAATATTCATTGTAAGCTCAAACTCTTAAAACTACATCTTACTAATCTTTCCTTCTGTCCTCAATTTCCTCCGGGGGTCTCAGCCTGAAATTTATGTTCATAGTATCTCTTCTTCCATCCCACGCTCCCCAAATTGACCTGTAGGAAAAAAGGAAAAAAAAAAAAAAACCCACAGCTGCATAATCATTTCTAAATGCGTATCCAGAAGGAAGATAAGCCATAAGTTTAGGAAGAAATTCATACTCTTGTCTACTGCAAAAACACCATTTCTAAGCAAGTCTCCTTGCTTGCAAAGATAATCTTTCAACTCTTGCTTTAACTCCATGATATTTTGCAAAATCTACACAAGCAAATGTGCATAATATTGTAGTTTTAACCAACAGAACATATTAAAAATATACCATAACTACTGAACCAAAAGCCAAGTGACCTCCTGCAGATTCACAAGAAGCTGAATTGCCTTCTCCACTCAAAAAATGCAAATTTTCGACCAGCATGATCCACGACCGAAGCTACAAACTGAGAGTTTGCTCATCTTGCTGAACCATCACACACACATCAGTAGAGTCCTCATACAACAATCTTTTTAGCTTCAAGTCACATCTGTTCTTGAATATTTTTTCCCAAACACCCCAATGGAAGGTATGAATCTCTTAACTCTTTCAGTTTTATGTAACCAGTATGCTTATCCTTCACCTGCATCAGAATGAAGACAGCCACATGAGAGGAGTTGACGCATTATAATGTAATATTGGGAGGGAGAATGATTTTCTTTACCCTTGACGTGTCAGACAAGATATCCTCCGAGGTTTTTCGAATTCCTTCTTATAAACTGCAATCAATAAATCGCCTGCACCCGGTAAAAACATATCAACGTAAACAGTTTTCCTCCATTATTCTACCAAACCAAGATCATTGATATGTGCTCTGAATTACCTCGTGGATCTCCATTGTGGGCATGTGAGGTAGAAAATCATTTCCAGTGAAGAAACAGATCAAGATAAAATTATCTATTATGCGCTCGATATCAGAAACAAAATTCTGAGTTGGATGGGGGATTTCCATGTGTTGGAGGTGGGTTTTATCTCCACAGATTCGGCTCTTTCTGGAATCGGTTGGATAGTTGGTTGTGAAGTTTGAGACGTGCAAAAAGACCACTGTAGGGTGCTCTGATGGGAGACTTCGACGCTCAAGTCAGAAAGAGTAATTTATGAAAGTGAAAGATAAATAGACTGAGAGAGGAGGGAAGATGGATCTCCCTATGTACTCTGTGTGCCTTCTATAGGGTTAGAGGACTTACCTGAACAGATGCCTCCGTTATTGTTATATAATGCCTTTTTTAGATCCGTGCCACTAATGGATTTGTGAAACCCTAATTTCCTTAAGAATTTGTTCGGAAATTCCAGATCTATGATCGTGAAAGATTCGATATTGCGACTGTTTAGACAACTGAATTATTTGGAGAGATTCTTCCTCTTATTGATTAGATTTATTAGATTTCGTTTCGTATATGGAAGACATGTTTCGTATCGAGGTGGGAAACTCAGTTAATTAAACAATACTGATTGGATACTAGTGATCGAGGGAGGCGAACGTGTTCTGGTCTCCTCGATTGCTATCGGTTGAGGGTGTTCGATTTTACCAAATTCCTTGTAAATCGAGTCAAACAATAGATTCCTTCGATTAGACGGACGACTGAAATCCTTCGAGTGATCGGGGCAACTAAGGCCCATCTATGAAGATGGATCTTTTCAATAAATTAGGACGACATTGGTCCATTCTCGTTTGAATGTATTGCTAATAGAGGAAATGGGGGTCCGTCAACATGGTTTACCGCTTACATCATAGTACGAATTTAGGAAATGCTACTGAAACTGTCCTCTCTTAATGTGGAAAAATGAACTTCATGTGTTGCAAGAGCAAGCATTATAAGATCAGCATCCCGCATTGAAATATATAATTAATAGGTTTATGCTACCCCGAGCATGGTAAGCATGGCCAGGACAAATCTCAACCATCCAAAAATTTTCAAATTTAACAAAAAAATGTTGGAAGGTCAGGAAATCCTAACCCCTGAATTCCCATATGGAAATTATCAAATAATGATGCAGCTTGTAGTTTCGGATTTTTAAGTCAATAGAATGAGCATGATATGAAAGAATTCTGATATATTAATATACATATTTACCAATTGATATAGACAATGACGAGTAATGGGATCATAATGGGAAAGATTTCTCTGCCGCCGAATTAACCATATATATACCAATATCCTATGTATTTAATGATAAGACACTAAATTATCTTAACTAAAATCTTGAATTTGAGTTTTAAAAATAAAAAAATAGATATCGAAAGAGTCAGTTGCTAAATTAGTTCTCTCAAATTGAATTAATCGCATTTTCACGTACTCGTGATCAAGTAAAAAAAAAAAAAAAATTCTTATGTTCCGGTTCCGCTTGCCGAGAGTATGACCCGTTGGAATTAAAAAGTTATTAAAACTGAAGTGGGAAAAAATGGGGTTGATAAAATCATTAGATATCCAATTATTCACCTTAAAAGTTCACTCATTCATGCACTTTACATTTATTTGATAAAAAAATTAATTATTTTAATTCCATGTGATACTGTTATTTTTATATTATTTTTTGAGTAAATTAAAAAATAGTGGTTTTGATTTAAAAATATCTTTTTATTCTATTAGTAATTACTCATTTATTAAATGAATAATACATATATTTATAAATATAAATAGAGTTGGGCTAATATTAATTATGATTGGCATGATTAATAATTGAGTCAGATTTGAATTAAACAGATAAATAATTATGCATATATATCTCTCTTATATATATTAGGTAAATTACGATTAACTTTTTTAAAAAAGGATCAAGATCTTAATTACAATAGTATAAATTATCAAAATACCCATTTCCAAAAAAAAAAAAAAAAAGAAAACCCCTTTTTGGCTGGATTAATTTTTTGTTTGGGCGATGAAACAACACGAAATATCGGATTTGAAGGTAGACGATGAAGCAACAAGGAAGATGAAACAAATGGGATCATCCACTCATATATTGTCTTGATCCATCTTTAATCTACAAACCTACCTAATGATACATGGCCCAAACCTTGTGGAGTCTAGATTAGCCAGCCCGCGGGTTACAAACATACCTTGTCGATGTCGACCGATCACCCCTCTCTCGATTGGTTGATTGTTCGGTATGCCAACTGCCCAACTCCGAAGTTTCCTCGGCCGCCGGTTTGAACCCCTCAATTTGTCAAGAAGATATTCGTTTTCCCTAAAACAATAAAGGAAATCTCACGCGAATAAATAAGAGGTCTATAATCATAGACAATAAGGGAAAGAATTACTATAACAACCCGGACTCTCCAAACATATAAGATTTCATAGTCTTTAAGAATTTTACGACGTAATTTTCTCAAAATCAAGGGACACTCTTATAAGGAAATTAGAGTTTAATTACACCGAATACACATACTCTCCCACACGATGGCTATATAAACTCCGATGCGTGGACTGCCTAGGTAAGTCCTCCGAATCTACATAGAGCACACAAGGCTTACAGAGCCCTAACGCTCTCACTCTAATTGGCTATTAGTCTGTTTCTTTTCTTTCAAAAACCTCTCTCTAATTTAAGTGTCGGAGTCTCATTCGTCAGATGGTAAGAGTACTCTCCGGCGGTTTTTTATAGTTCTAATTGATCTGATTCATCAAACGACAAAATCATCCGATTCAAGTTAGCAAAGTCATAGTATGTGAAATCAAACCCACCTCCAACACTACCTAGCACTATTCTCCGGCTCCCACATTTGCGGATGATGAAGGTAGCAAGGAAGAGTGAAACAGAACACGAAGATTAAAGCTTGCAAAAGCAAAGTCCAGCCTCGTCTCTCTTCAATTGAATGGATTTTCTCTCTCTACACTATTTTCTCTCTAATTGAAGGAATCAAGAATCCTCCTCGCACTTTCATAACACACCTCACAAAGTTTTCTATTTTGGCATTTTTTTTTTTAGATTTTACACGGATTTTGGAAATTTGTTATTGATATTTTCGATTTGTAGTTTAACTTTGTGTATTGCAAATTTGGCTTTGTAAAATATCAATGTTGTTTCGTAATGCTCTAGTGCAAGTCTAATGCTCGATAAAACGCTTCAACCAAAATTGAGTGCAAATTTGCATGAGATTTGTGTGTGTTTGCCCCCAGCAACAGCAGATGTCGTGTAATGTCAGACAAAATTCCCAAGTGAATCTTGTAGCTTGGAATTTCGGGGTGGGTTATGCCAAGATTCAAATGTTGAAGCTATCATCACCTTTAAAATATGTTTACAAATTTGGCCATTGGTATATGCAATGGAAATAAATCATGAAATATGAAGGCGGGCTTGGTCGTCTTTGCCAGAGTATGTTGATTCGTGTGGTATTGGGGAGTTTACCAGATTTAAAACCATAAGAAAAGATAGCAGAGAGGAGAGAGACAACACTGAACATATAAGAAACATCACTGACCTTTCACCAAAAAAAAAAAAAAAGAAACATCACTGAAAAGCCAGCAACTTCTGCTGTTCCCTTTTTGGTGCTTGGTGGAATACTCTGCTTTAGTTGTTGGGTAGATTGGGTTTTATGGCTTTAATTGTCATCAAAATTCTCATATCCTTTCGCTTCAAGCTAAGCTGGCCATAATTATTGGGCTAAGCTGAGAAATTACGCCTGACAATGATACCGGTCCCCCCCTCCCCGCGGGAACTATTTTCTTGTACCTGAGTTGCTGATCTTGTTAAAATATAAAATTATTAATATTTCATTTTATTAATTTAAATTTATAAAAGAATAATTTTTACACAAAATATAAAATAGTATCAAGTGGGTAAGACATGTCTCTTCTACTCCATGTAAAAATTTTATATGATCGAATGTATTTTCCAAGATGTGAAAGAGGGTGTTAAATTGATATATGAAATAATATAAGCTATATAAATTAATTTGTAGAGCCAAGACCTGAAGCTGAGATACATGAAAGAATATCTCGTAAACTCTCTCTCTCTCTATGTATGTATGTATGTATTTTTCCTTTTTTGTTTAATAATAAAAATAATTTATAAATTTATACATATTATTAATTATTTGCTTATCTATATATACCCTTAAAAGAAGTTTGAGGTGTCACGCGGGTGACGACCACTTATGTGACCCTCTCACCCCACTCCTCTCTCTATTTTGTTTCCGTCCATTTTTTTTTTTTTTTAATTTCCCTTCTCTCTTCTTTTTTTTTTTTTGGTCTTGAACTTTGTTTTTTTATTTTGTTTTTTTATTCTTTTTATTCTTTTTTTATTCTTTTGTTTTTTTATTTTAAATGATAGTGATAAATTATGACGAGTTTAGCGTAATTAGTAATAATGTAATGGTAGTGATAAAAACTAAAAAAAATAAAAAAAAGAATAAAAACAAAAGAATAAAAAACAACAAAAGAATAAAAACACAAATAATTAAAAAAAAAACAAAAAACAAAAAAAAACACTAAAAAAGCCAAAAAAAAAATATTTTTATTTTTTTATTTTTTTATTGTTTTGTATGATAGTGGTAAATTGTAATGAATTTAGAGAAATTAGTATCTATGCTTACCCTTAAAAGGGGCTTGAGGTGTCATGTGAGTGACGACCACTCACGTGACCCTCTCACCTCACTCTGTTTGTTGTTTCCGTCCGTTTTTTTTTTTTAATTTCCTATCTCTCCCTTCTTTTTTTTTTGGTCTTAAACTTTTTCTTTTTTATTTTGTTTTTCAATTCTTTTTTATTTTGTTTTTTATTCTTTTTTATTTTGTTTTCTTTATTGTTTTTTATTCTTTTTTTTTTATTTTGTTTTTTTATTAGTTTGTTTTTTGTGGCTACTGTATTGAGCCTTTTTTTTATTCTTTTGTTTGTTTTATTCTTTTATTTTTAATGGTGGTGATAAATTATAGTAAGTTTAAAATAATTAGTAATAATGTAATGGTATTGGTAAAAACTAAAAAAAGAAGAAAAACAAAAGAATAAAAAAACAAAAGAATAAAAACATGAAAGAATTAAAAAAACCGCAAAAAAAACCTAAAAAAAAATCTTTTTATTCTTTTTTATTTTATTTTTTATTATTTTTTATTGTTTTGTATGGTAGTGGTAAATTGTGATAAGTTTAGAATAATTAATAATAATATAATGATAGTTGTAAAAATATAAAAAAAATAAAAAATGAATAACAAAACAAAAAAACAGAAAAAAAGAATAAAAATATGAAATAATTAAGAGAAACAAAAATTACAAAAAAAGGTCAAAAGAAAAAACAAAAAAACAAATCAATATAGGAGGGGAGTGGAACCGCCTCTTCCATTTTGAACTTTTTCTATTTTGTTTTTTTTTTTTTGTTTTTTTAATTTTTTTAATTCTTTTTATTTTGTTTTTTATTCTTTGTTTTTTTTATTAGTTTATTATGTTGACCTTTTTTTTTTATTCTTTTATTTTTAAAATAAATTGTGATGAGTTTAAAATAATTAGTAATAAGTAATGGTAGTAGTAAAAACTAAAAAGAATAAAAAAGAACAAAAACAAAAGAACAAAAAACAACAAAAGAATAAAAGAATAAAAATACAAAAGAATTAAAAAAACAAAAGAAACAAAAAAAACCAAAAAAGAAAAAAATGAAAAAAAATCTTTTTATTCTTTTTTATTTTGTTTTTATTTTTTTTATTCTTTTATTTTTTTATTGTTTTATATGGTAGTGATAAATTGTGATGAATTTAGAGTAATTAGTAATAATATAATAATAGTGATAAAAATACAAAAAAATAAAAAAAGAAAAACAAAACAAAAAAATATGAAAAAATTAAAATATGAAAAAATTAAAAAACAACAAAAGAAAAAAAAAAATTCAACATAGGAGGGGGGTTCCACCGTTGGTGGAACCGCCCCTCCTATCTTGAACTTTTTTTTTAAAATTTTTTATTCTTTTTTTTTATTTTGTTTTTTTATTAGTTTACTATATTGAGCCTTTTTCTTATTCTTTTTTTTCTTTTATTATTTTATTTTTAATAGTAATGATAAATTGTGGTGAACTTAGGGTAGTGGTAAAAATTAAAAAATAAAATAAAAAAAGAACAAAAAACAACAAAAGAATAAAAATACAAAAAAATTACAAAAAAAAAACACCCAAAAAAATAAAAAACAAAAAAAGTTCAATATAAGAGCAACGGTTTCACCTACTCATCTAAAGAAAATAATGGTAATAGGGGATTTTTACTTTTGGTAATGAAAATCAGTAGTGATATGGAATCAATATTCAAAAATGGATATCATAAAATGAATTTGGAGTCCCCACTTAACAGATTCATTCCTTAGCAGAGTAGCTCATGTCAAAGAGTTTTCCATGTGGGTGGATCTAGATGCACAAATCCTCTCTCTCTCTGAATGTTGGGATTGGAGGAGAGTTGTGATATCACAAAACACACTGAGTATATATTATAATGTCACATCTTTATCCATTACAAGTAATTACGTTTCATGAGTGCAGCTCACTAATGTTGCATTTATGCATTTATGGTTGCTTCTCTTCTGCACACTCACAAATTTGTGATTCAAGTATGGAAGAGTATATTTTTTTTCACTGGTTTGTTTCTAATGCGTTCATGCAGTCAATCTCGGATATTTAATCAGCCCTCTATAGTTGAATTTTACTATCTATAATTACTTTTAACCATTTTTTTTACGAGACACCGCATAAAGTGCAGTATGTATACAACCTACCGGTATTTATTATAAATGAGGACCACTCTACTCGACTCCACGGACAATTTTGAGAAGAAGGTACAAAAATAAAGAAAGGTATTGGCAGTTATAGGCGTATGGGGTAGGAAAAGGTGATTCAATGGTAGCAGTAGTCCAAAGTACCCAAACATATAATTTGAATAATTCAGTGCTACTCTACTGCTACCACATGGGGGAGTCTGAAGTGGTTGGATAATTTCAAAGAGATGATTGAGGAGGAAGGTATGGGTCAGGATAGAACACTTTGATTAATCTCCAAGACAAGTTCATATTTAGTAGTAATAATTATTCAATTTTGTTACTTGAAATGCACAAAAGAGCTTTCCATTGCTTCACGCATACTGTTGCTAAATATGTTCCATTTGCGTCTCCTAACCTAAATAAAGAAAACCTTTCATCTGCCCAAATAAAAAAATTAATAAACGAACCCTTTTGGTATATTTCGATACGTTGGTTCAATCAAATTTAGTTGGATTTATGGTTATAGATATTTTTTAAAATGTGTTTCACTTCACAAATAATGATTCTATTAATTCGAACGAGATGGCTTGACCATTTGATGATCTTGATTGATTAGACTTGCAAAAGAGCGTCGAAAAGTGCTACGACGGTAGAAACTCCAGTACTTAAATTAGAGAGCAATTTTTTTTAAAAAAAGAAACATACTACAAGAGAGTTTTGTGTGCCTTTGTGTGTGTAAGTCCGAAGATCATACCTAACCGGCTCGCTAAGCGGCGTATATATAGCTTTCATATGTGAGAATCGTGTTCACGCGGAGTGTTGAAACCTTAATTTACTTTTCAAAGTGTTTCAAGATTCTAGAGAATCATAGCGTAAGATTCTCAAAGATTTCAAACGTTGATCGGTTGAAAAGCTCAGATCATTATAGAGATTAGAGATTATTTTTCTTATCAATTACGATTGTAGATCTCATTTTTAATTACGTTAGATTGTTTTCATGATTTGAAGAAAATCAATATTAGCTTAGCAGATCAAGTGATGATCACCGAGTGTTGAAAAGGTCTAAGAATCGAGAAATTTAGTACCGAACAGGTCAATAGTGGATCGTGTCTATCTATCGAAGAGATAAATGATATATTGAGGACACATTTCAGTTTGTTGTATCCACTAGATGATGGACTCAGAGGTCTCGAGCCTCATGACGATGAACTTTTGGGCTAACCTGGTGATTGATCGATCAGGGGATGCTGTCAAAGTCAACAACAGGGCCACCGAGAGCCGTCCCATGAGCTGAGGGCTAATTTTGATTGAAATCAATAAGATTTGGATCATTTTGATCACGTACCATCAGTTATCATAACTCATGAAAAGAAAGTTAAAAGATACTTTAGCCGAATAATGAACCCTTATAAAGTATTCGTCTCAGAATATACAGAGAGAGAGAGAGAGAGAGAGAGAGAGAGAGGCTCTGTAGTGTTAAGGGTCTTGACCAGATCCAAGGCTTGAAATTAAAAAGAGTAAGACTTGCATATTTCAATAAAAACTGCACATGTCTGAATGAATGCACACTCTCCTCCTCACTGTTCTACTCCAAGGCACCATTAAAAAAATAATAATAATAAAAGAGCCAAAATCAGTAGATAATGCAAAAAATTAAGACAAACAACACAGAGTTTCTTATTCATTTAGCTTAAGCTACTGATCTACTTGGACTCACCTTAAACACGATTAACGCTTTATTATCAACCAAATTAGTTAATAATCACCCCTAATATATATATATATGTGGAAATTCTCTCCTCTCCTTTTTTTTTTTTTTTTCTCACTTTCATTACTAACTTTTTGTACCAAAATGTACAAAATTTTCAACATACACGTTTTCTTCACCTTATTGTTCTATTAAAATAGAGATTGAGCAGGAATGTTTAAAAAAAAAAAAAAAAAATTCGGAGAGAAAATTAATACTCAACTCATGGTGATCAGACATCGACGGTGCAACCCTGAGCCAACTGAACCTTGATAGCCGGCGGACCCACTGGAATCCCAACAACCCCAGTATTCTTGGTAGCGCCACCGAAATTCACAAACGCCGGGCACGTGACGTGCAGGTGATAATGACCCGAGATCCAAGTTCCAACCTTCCATCTGATCCGTCCATCAACCTTGATCTTGATCAGAACAAAACCTGTCATCTGATCTTCGGTCAAGGCAGCAGTCAAATACGGAGCCACAGGTACGTTGTTGCCGTACACAAAGGGAGACCAAACGACGACGTCTTTATGACCCTCGTAGGTAGAAGGGAGGAGAGTTCGCAGAGTGAACTGCTGACCGCGGTAAGTAGCGTAGACGCTAGCGCTGTCGTAGTAGATGCCGATGCGGTCGTTGGGGTTGCGAGAGGAGAGAGTGACTTGGAGGTTGGAGGTGAGGAGGTTGGGTGACGTCAAGTTGAAGGCGAAGACGGTGGCGTCTTGGAGAATGAATTGGGGCTTTGTGGGCCGTAGGATTAGGTAGATCAAGAGGATGATGAGGAGGATGAGGATGACGAGAGCAAGTACGGCTCCGAAGATTCTCCGGTGGAGTGCTCGCCGCTCGTCTTCGTCATGACCGCATTCTTTTTCCGTCATTTTTCTTTGAGGGGGAGGGAGAGAGAGAGAGAGAGAGAAAGGGCGGGGGAGGGAGGAAAGTGTGAGAAATGTGGAGATGGGAAACGGCGTGGGAAAGGGTGAGAGTTTATAGAGAGAGAAAAGCAAGTGATGGTAGTTGCTTTTTTACACTGCAATTTGCCCTTCATATACAACAGAATGTGCATGTATAATACGACATGCATGGCATGTGCACATGTGAAGTAGTGTATGATTATGTATATGTATAATGTGGTGAGCCAAAGTGTGAAAGTAGAGAAATTAGGGAGAGAGAGAGAGAGAGAGAGAGGTGATGGTGTCTATGGCTATGGATGGAGGGTGAGGAGTGCGTGACCATATCTCTGGCAAGTGTGATGAATGTCTAATGATAAGAGGATTAGAGTGATGTTGACATATTCTCATCAACTCACCGGCCATCACTCTTGGCTGTCCTCGCAGTGATTTGGAGTTTCCCGAACGATAATTGATGGGACGTGGTTTGAGTTCTAATTAAAAAAAAAGGATCGATTCTTAAAATTTTTATAAGGATAACTATTGGTCAATATTTAAATATTTTTATGATTATTTATCAAAAGATTTCAATCATCTAAATCTTTCAAATGATAGGGACTCAGTCATCCCGAACATGATTCATCAAGTAAATGTAATCGTCCCGATCGGTTATTCAACCGTTAGTTCCACCAAACGAACGGGCTATAAAGACTTTCCATCAATCCAACGGTTGATCGATAACCAATAGATTTAACGATTCTAAAGAAGGTCAAAATATCCTAATAAGTCCAATTTCCTATTTAAGAGTAGTCTCTCTAGGATCTTTCCATTAAGAAAAGAATTCCACCAGAAATGAAAACTTTTCAAAAGATGAGAATCACAATCAATTCAGAATATTGAATTTGTAAGATTTTTAGATCAGCTCGATAAGAAAAGTAGGGTTGAATCACCCTGACGGCGCACGACTCTCACAGGGATAAAGCATCCTAAATCCTACAATTCAAGTACGCTCTTTGGGTCTCACATATTGGACACTCTAATCACAGAGAATCACTCTCTTAAACTTTTAGTCTGTTTCTATTTCATTCGAAAACCGCTATTTCTGACTTGAGTGTCGGAACCTTCCCGCCGGAACACCTTCCGACGGTTTTTGCAGATATTACATCTCTCCTGACGGTGATCGTTCAAGTCTATAAGGAACAGTTATCTGTGGAGCTACAACCCACCTCCAACAGATTAGCGCCGTCTGTGGGAACATACTAGAGCAACTTTTGTTATTCTAACAACTATGCCTCTGAGGACTAGAGTATCTTCGAGGGCCGCCCCCGCTGTAGAGGGGCACGCCCCTATATCTGCTGAATATATCATTCCTCCGGCACCCAATCATTCTATTCATGATCATATGCTTTCCCCCCGACTGTCCCGCTTGGAGCAAATTCTACAACCCGCGGCTCAGGAATAGCTAGTCATGGCTTTAGCGTCAGAACATGCTAATCATCCTCAAATGGAAAAGATTGGAGTTAAGACTCCAAAGAATGAGTAAACAACTGGAGGAACGCAGCAAGCTCTCGGGCCAGATGACCACTCATTCGCAGCGGAGTCCAAATATGAGCGACCACTAAGACGAGAACTTCATGCTAATTATGAACCATCGACGATCTCTCAATACGACCCAGAAGATTTGAAGAAGCAAATTGAACAACTCGTGGCCGCCGAGCTTAAAAGGACGGGCTCAAGAAATGAGGAAGATCCCCTACACCCTTCAGGTGAATTGCCATTCGACTCGAAAATCTCCTCAGAACCAATGCCAAGAGATATTTTTTTACCTCTCATGGAATGATACGATGGAACAACTGACCCACATGATCACGTTGCTCACTTCATAACAGTTATGATCTCTAGAGACCTGTCAGACGCAACGATGTGCAAACACTTCCCCACTACTCTCAAGGGTAATTCCTTGGCATGGTTTAACTCCCTCCCGCCGTTCAGTATCAAGAGCTTTGTCCAGTTTCGACAAACAGTTTGAGACTCATTTTATAATTAGCCAGGGAGTCAAGCGGAAATCCACTTCCTTGCTATCATTGCGACAACGGAAAAAAGAGTCTTTGAGCGATTTCCTGGAAAGATTTAAGACGGAGATGCTAAAAGTCCCCGCTTTGGACCATAATATCACATTGGCTGCTCTCCTAATGAGATTGCGCTCCTCCGACATGAAAGTCTCTATTACGAAAAAACCCCAGAAACCATCCAAGAATTTTACTCCCAAACGGAAAAGTATATTGCGGTAGAAGAAGTGGAGGCATTCGATCGACGAGGAAATCGTCCTAGCAGAAAGGAACGCAGTCGATCGCCTCGCCAGCTCTCTCCAAAGAAAAGCAAACCAGGAGCTTTGCACTCGCGAAGGTTCAGCATTTACACTTTGCTGAACGAGACCCCGAGTCGGGTTTTATACCAGATAAAGAACAAATTGTAAGTCAGATGGTCCCCTCATTCCACAGAAGAAGATCCTAGGAAAGACAAGTCCAAGTACTGCTATTTCCATTGGAACTAGGGTCACACAACTGATGAGTGCAAAAGGTTTAAGAACGAGTTGGAGTTTTGATTCGTAGTGGTAAACTACAGAAGTTCATCAGTGTGGAATAGAGGAATCTACCTTCCCCCGACAGACACAACACATCATGAGAGAATGAGCCGCCTAATAGATCAAATCCCAGTCCGTCGCATGATGAATCAGGAAGGGTGATTCTCTAAATCCATGGCGAAAACAATTGGCATGAGTCCTATGTTTTCACTAGCATTTGTCCGACATACGACCTGGAATTCCCTACGTTTTTCCCTTGATAAAGATTTCGGCATTCTCCTGCTACTTGTTGGTAGCACGCGGCACGAGATTCTTAATGACCTACGGAGGAATCACCCCCTAATTTTTAAAGTTTCTAATTGAACATCGGGGCTTAGGCACCCAAACCCTTTCGAATGAATGTGTCATTAAAATGAGATGGAACTCTCCAAACGGGTGGACACGGCTCTAATTTCCAATCGAACGTTGGGCTTTAGGTGTCTAGATCTTTTTAAATGAATATGTCGTTAAAATGAGATGGAACACCCCGAACTAGTGGACACGACCTTAATCTCCAATCGAACGAAGGGCCTTAGGCGCCTAGAACTTTTCGAACGAATGTATCGTTAAAATGGGATGGAACTCTCCAAACGGATGGACACGACCCTAATCTCCAATCGAACGTCGGGCCTTAGGCGCCCAGATCCTTTCGAATGAATGTGTTGTTAAATTGGGATGAAACTTCTAATCTCCAATCGAATGTCGGGTTTTAAGCGCCCAGATCATTCCGAACGAATGTGTCATTAAAATGAGATGGAACTCCCCAAATGGGTGGATACAATTCTGATCTTCAATCGAACGTCGGGCCTTAGGCGCTCAAATCCTTCCGAATGAATGTGTCGTTAAAATGAGATGGAACTCCCTGAATAGGTGGACATGGCCCCTATCTCTAATCGAACGTTGGGCCTTAGGCGCCCAGATCCTTCCGAATGAATGTGCCGTTAAAATGTGATGGAACTCCCCGAACAGGTGGATATAGCTCGAATCTCTAATTGAACATTGAGCCTTAGACGTCTAGATCCTTTCGATCGAATGTGTCATTAAAATGAGATAGAACTCCCCGAATGGGTGGACACGGTCCTAATCTCCAATCAAGCAATGTGCCTTAAATGTCCAGTTTTTTCCGAACGAATGTGTCATTAAAATGGGATAGAACTCCCCAAATGGGTGGATATGGCCCTAGTTTTTAAAGTTTCTAATCGAACGTCGGGTCTTAGACGCCCAAGTCTTTCTGAACGAATATGCGATGGAATTTCTCGAATGGGCGGATACGACCCTAACCTTTAAAATTTCCATTCGAACGTTGGACCTTAGACGCCTTGACTTAACCGATCGGGCATGTTATCAAGATTGGATGAATCTCTCAAGCAAGTGGATACTGTCTCGATACCAAAGGTCCTTTACTATACGATGGATCCAAGTCACCCCGACCTCATCAAGCGAATGTGATAAAGCATTCAAAAGTTTTTCTATCGTAGAAAATTATAATACCTCAATGAAACATGAGACAAAAGGAAAAAAATTTCTTTATATCAGAGCAATACAAAGTTACAAGGGAGCACAAGGAACGACAGAAGTAATCTAGGCGGAATCCGGATCAACTGATCCCTCAAGAGGAGGCAAAGCCTCGTACTGGCCGACATGTCGAAAGATCTCCCTGTACCCTCAAACGCTCAAGCAACCTGCGTTGGGAAGCTAGAGGTCGGTAGTATCTTTGGCAACAGATGCCGATCGGCCATTTCTCGTTCAGCACTTTGAAGAGATTCCTCCCGAATACGAGCTAATGTTTCAACAACTGTTAATCTTGCCTCCCGAACGCTTGCCTCTACTTCCAGTTTTTCATAACGTTCTCGGGGCAAAGTTAGGTCCTCCTAAAGACGCTCGATCTGTCTATTTTTCTCCCCTGCGATGTTTTTCTCCTACTTCTCCAAAGCCTAGCACTTGGTTGCTCAAGCGGACAACTTGCTCATCACACTCTTTTCTCCGTCTCCCTTGAAGCTTGGTTAAGGCCGAGGTCTGGGAAGAAATATACTTGTCAGAACCATGAGATGACAAAACCAAACATAGCTCGAACAAAGAGAATGTTTACCGTAAGACAAAGAGAGTGAATGACATTGTCAATGCAATCCGGAGGCATCGTTCGAAGGGCAACCTTTGGAGAAAACTCGAACCATTCGGCTATCTGCAGTGCCGCTTGTGAAAATAAAGTTAAATTCACGGCTCCCCACACAGACTGCTACCGATCCTTCTTCAAAATCGTCTCCTTCCCCAATGAGAGATTCAACTGGAATAGGTGGAGGAACACCGAACTCATCCTCTATATCTTGCAGGAGACATTGGGATTCCTGAGAAGACCGTTCCAATACTCCTCTTAGAGCGGGAGCAGAAGCATGTATCACAGGGGTCTCTTCTCGCCACTGTGAATCCTGAACTAGAGCATTTCTAGTCACCTCAAGGAGTTCCTCGTCCAGAACGTCCTCCTCCCCGGCCTCAAGGGGTGCATAAAGAGTCACCGGATAACCGGTCGGTTGGCCCTCTCCCATTTCATAGTGTTCTTGGAGAGGCTCATGTTCTCCCGTTCCCGTCGGTTCATTATCACCAGCAAGAGGGCCAGGCGATAGGGTCCTTGATCTTTTCTGTTGGGGCTTAGGGGAACTACTAATTGCCTTCCTCTTCGCGTTTGGCCACACTTCTCGCTCGGTGGAGATTTTATTGAGAAGAAAAGCATTCATAACCGACACAGAATCAACCAACTCCATTCCTTGCTGCTCCAGTAAGAGAAGCTTGGTGATCTGTCTCGCCTCATCCACCAGCAAACCGGATAATAGCAACATTTCGTCTTCTATCGAAAGGTCTACCCAAACGCTTCGATGATGAGCCTCACTATAGCAGCCGACTGCTTGCAGAAAATGAGAATGACGAAAGAGATCCGGGATCTTCATATGCAAGAAAAGCGCTTGGTTGGCATCTGGAAACACTGGAAAGAGGTCCTTATTCAGAAACCTCACGAAGAAAAACTTCTGCATCCAATATTTATCTTGAGATTCACTATAGAAGAACCACCAACGAGACTCCCGACGAGTTTGGAGCTTATACCAACTGTGGGTAGAACCTTTGGAGTTACATCGCCCCAAAGAAAAAATGGCCCTAAAAATCTCCAAATTAAAGCGAACAGGAAAAAACCCTAACAGGAAAATCAAGGCAATCACAAAACGCCAAGCGTTTAGGATAAGCAGCGAAAGATGGATATTCTTATAACTCAAGACCTCCGCCAGCAGACCCGTATATGGGACCCTCAAACCGTACTTGACACACTGTTTGTATATTGGAACACAACCCTCGGGGGCATGATTTGCTCTGTCCCCTTCATTGGGCAACACCCATTCGAAATCGCTTCCGAGCGACATCTCCCTGTGGACCTCCATCAGATCATCTTCGGTCATAGTACTCTGAATGTTGTCTACACCTTGCGACGAAGAAGAATCTTTTGACATCTTGTCTGTAAAAAGAGGTTTTTCAAAAGAAATGTTAGAAGAGTAGTAAGAATATTGGGGTATGTGATCCTCTGATGAGTGTGAATTCTTATGAAGTGTACAAAAGATGATTCACGAAAACCGAAGCGACATGAGTCACATTAAAAAATTCTGTGCCATTTTAAAAAAAAAATCATTACTCACGGCGCCTCTTTATTAAGAAAGACCTAAGTCGGGGGCCCAGCTAGAAGGGCCGGCTCTTGAAAAGCCCACAAAGGACAGTTATCGATCAATATTCAAATATTTCTTATGACTATCCACCGAAGGGTCTTAGTCGCCTCGAACGTGATTCATCAAGTAAAGGTAATCGCCTCGATCAGGTATCCAACCGCCAGGTCTACCGAACGAATGGGCTCTGAAGACCTTTCATCGGTCCAATGGTTGATCGATAGCCAACAGCTCCAACGATTCCAAAGAATTTCAAAATATCCTAATAAATCCGATTTTCTATTTAAGAGCAGCCTCTCTAGGATCTTTTCGTTAAGGAAAGAATCCCATCAGAAAATAAAATCTTCCCAAAAGATGAGAATCACAATTAATTCGAAATATTGAATTTCTGAGATTTCTGGGTCAACTCGATAAGGAAAGTAAGGTTGAAACACCTCGACAGCACATGACTCTCGCAGGTATAAAGTATCATAAATCCTCAAAGCCAAGTATGCTCTTTGGGGCTCACACATTGAACACTCTAATCACAGGGAATCACTCCTTTAAACTCTCAATCTGTTTCTATTTCATTCGAAAATCGCTCTTTCTAACTTGAGTATCGGAACCTCCCTGTCGGAATACCCTCCTGCGATTTTTGCAGGTATTACATCCTTCCTGACGGCGATAGTTCAAGTCTACAAGGAGCCGATATCTATGGAGTCACAACCCACCTCCAACAGTAATTATGTCAATTTACTTTATTCTGCTGCTGTGCTGCTCGGTGATCAGCTCGATCTCACTCCTTTCGTAGTTGGTTGTTCTGTTTCTTACAACAACATTCTGAATACGCTCGCTCTCACCCTTTTTTTCACCATCGTAATTTTGAAATTCTATTTAAAAACAAACTCTCTTAGCATAAATTTTTTATTTTAAAATTTAAAATTTAATTAAAAAATTTAACACTCTACCTCATTAAAATCGACATTAAAATCGACTGTCCAATAAATACTCTCTCTCTACTTTATACTTTCTACTTAAGAGTAGGGATGTAAGTGAGTCAAGCTACTCGCGAATAAGTCGAGTTTGAATCAAGGTATACTCAAACTCGGCGCAATTTAATCGAGGTTTAACCTAGTTTGGACCGAATTCGATTATATTAATTTAAATATTGAGTTCTGTTCGATTATTAAAATACTTTCGCGAGTCTAATCAAATTTAATCGAATTTAATCAAGTTTTATATATTATATTATATTTTATAAGATGATGGCTAATCGAAACTAATCGAGTCTAATCAAGTCGAGTCTGAGTATTGTAAAATTTCTTTCGAATCGATTTCGAGTTTGAAAAATCAAGATCGATTGAGTTCGAATCGAGTATCGAGTAAGATAATTTTTAATCGAGTCGAGTTTAAGTAGACTTGAGTAATAACTCGACTTAACTCGATTACACCTTTACATAAGAGAAGTGCAATGCCTAGGAGCAACAAATCAAACCAGTAAGAATGAGGGTAAATCTGTATCACGCATTGCAAATATGAAATATTTCTTACATATTTTGCGGTTTATATGCCGCAATAATATTAATACCGAAAATTTTTGGATATTCAGGGAATGGTAGAAAATTATTTTTTTCTTTTTTTTTTCCCAGGACATTTGCATATATGACTTTATTGGCATTGGCATCAATTTTGCATTCTGCTTCAAGTTAATTTAATTTTTTTTGAGTTCCTTAACCAAATCAACTTACCAAAATAGCCAGAAAAAAAGGGTGTTCCACTTGAAGGATCACGTTTAAATTGGGTAAATGATATTAATTTTTACTATTATGGAGAAAAAGAAAAAAAGAAAATATGTAGATATGATTTTGTGCTCCTATCATAGAAATATGATATTTTTTAGAATTAGGGTTTTTTTGGATTGGTCAATAAAACCATTAATGTCGGAGGCAGTTCAAATCAAATTTTTTTTTTATTTTTATCAACTCTTTTTTAATTTTAACCTTTTCATTTATATCCCTTTATATCAAAAAATAAAATAAAATAAAAGCTTTAGATTTCAACTTTCAGAAGGGGCGCTATAGTCTCGTCATGAGTTGACGGAAGAGGAAAAAAAAAATAAGGGGAATGAAAGGCGAGGAGAGGAGGCAAGTGCATGAGACACAGAAGGGTATAAAAGTCATTTGATATGTTTGGTAAATAAGGACCGCAGCGCAACATGCATCATGCGCGGGTCCGTCGTGTCGCCTGGTGCGTTAAATCGATGGAGCAATGCTCGGACAAATGACCAACGCTAATGAGAAAACACTAGTTTGCCTTTTCTTCTTATGGCGTAAGTTAAATGTTTCACGGCAGGAACCGAAAGGTAGAAGTAACGGTAAATACAAAACTTGAGCTTCTGGTGCTCTTGGGTTTCATATCACTTTACCATTTTTATGGGTAAATATTTATAAAATTTATAATCATGAATTATTTTATTTTTTAAATTAAAAGTAATAATAATTTAATAATTATTAATTTATGATTCTGGGTTTCATTGTAATTAGTGGACGAACCATAATCAACCGCGTGAGTCATTGGTGGGACAAGAGAAGCCCTTCCGTGTGGTCAAAGCATCCACCCATTGCAGGAAAAAAGAAGAAAAAGAATTGTGCGACACTCAGCAAGGTCTATATCTATAGTACCCCAAAATGGGTAAATGAGATTTGGCTTAAGCGTACCTTCTCATCCCTTTGTATAACAGACTCGGTTTCAAAATTCAATATACGCAACAAAAAAAATAGCACCCCAAATGGACCATGAATGACCTTTCTTCTCTCTCTCTCATTATACAAGTGCCGTGAGGAAGGTTGTATCTGTCATGGTGCATGTTTCTGAACCAATAAACTTGATTCACTTGCCAATTCTTCCAGAGCTGTCTCGAAAGAATCCAATGATCCACAACAAAGCCAATAACCCGTGACATTTTATTGCTTTATTGGAAAGAGGATTTACTATTTTGGTTAGGACACGTGTATTTTGATTGAGTTTATTACATTAAATTATTCTCGAGTAATATATAAATTATTACAAAATATTCATAATTGTGATTCTGTAATAATAAGGTGTTTTCCAGAGAAGAAGAAAAAGAAGAAAATGATGAGGATGCTGCAGACAATGGTAATGATGCCAGGGAAAGCTTGCTCTCTATAATATAATTGTGATTCTCTCTCCCCGTCTCGTCTTGTTAATGCAAGAGGATAAAAATGGCTTTTGGTGGCAAGACTATCTATAATTAACTTTGGGGGGCTTGGATTTCGATGACATTGGCAGCGTAACACGCAAACCCTATAATGACCTTCACCAAAAAAAAAAAAAAAAAACAAACCCTGATTTCAATTTAATAATGAAAATTACTTATTACAGAAATTGAGGGGATGAACTTATTAACTTTATTTTTTTTTTCTATCTTTTATCTTTTATATTTTATCCTTCTAATATCAACTTTTAATCATTCAGATTGATGGGCACCGACGCAATGCATATGGCGTTTATCTTGGGGCCGGCTAACCATAAAGAAACCGAGGAAGAAATTGAGGCGACTGACATGGACGTTGCCAGTCACTCTCAAAATATGCCATTGACAGGGAGCGCCTAAGAGCTTTCTATATTAACGATTTTAAATATTAAAAAAAAAATTAGAGCTTCTTATTTGCATTGCACTCATGAGCCCTACCAAAAGTGGTTATTATGGAAGACCATTGAAAAGGAAGCTTTTCCCTCGTGGACCCATTAAATGGATTCTTAGAAGAGAAAGCTAGAGGCTAAGAGATTGAAGGGGCGATGCGTAAATTGTGAAAACAACCTACAAATTTTTCCTGTTTGTCTAGCCTTGAGATTGAAGGGAAACAATCACATCATTATCATTAGGTGAAACATCATGCAAAAAGGAGAGACACTTATCAAAACCCTAGGTCTGGGTTCCCATCCTAATGATGTGCTTACCAAACCTTGTAACTAAGCCCAAAGGCGAAGGAATGGAACAGGGGCCACCATTCTTTAAAATTTTAGGAAAATTTAATAATTATTATTAGAGACGATTTTCGCCTTACAGATATTTACTTTTTTGACTTAATAGGGAGTCGATGATAATGATGTTTGCAGGTTCTTCATGGATAAGAAACCTACAAAAACCCAACTGGAGCTGATCCAACGGGGGAACTCCGATACTCAATTCAATATGAGTGATGAAATAAAGACTGATAATAGTCGTAAATATCATACCTCTGATTTTATATAAAGTAAAATACGAAAGTATACCTCTAATCGTATAAGATTGTGCATGAAACCCTACGTTTGTCGGTGTATGCAAATGGGTATGAAATCCTCATCTGAATGACGTATAGAATCGGGTATGAAACCCCTCTCTGAATGAAGTATATAATCGGGTATGGAAGCTCCCTCTGAATGACGTATAAAATTGGATATAGAACCCCCATCTCAATGATGTATAGAATTGGTGTAGAACCCCTCTCTGAATGATGTATAGAATTAAGTATAGAACCCCCTCTGAATGATGTATAGAATTGTCTTTCTTTCGTGTGTAAAAACTGAGTCCCCCTCGAGAATTGTCTATACTCTGTATTTATAGCCTTCCAAGGGTGTAGAAAACCCTAGTTTCCTTTTGTTTGAAATCTTTCAAGATGGTTCGAATTATAATTAGAGACTTCTAATGATTGAGAGAAATATCAAACCGACAGGTCGAATGATCGAGAGAAATACCAGACTGACAGGTCAAACGATCAAGAGAATACCAGACCGACATGTCGAATGATCAAGAGAAATACCAGACTGACAGGTCGAACGATCAAGAGAATACCAGACCGACAGGTTGAATGATCGAGAGAAATATCAGACCGACAGGTCGAACGATCGAGAGAATACCAGACCGACAGGTCAAACAATAGAGAGAAAACCAAACCAACAGGTCGAACAATAGATCAGGACATCATAGGACCGTTCGGGGAATTAAATTTCATCGGTGGATCAGGGCGACATAGACCCATTCTGGGAGTTCTGTCCCCTTATTGATGACACGTTCGAGCGATAGGATCTGGATGACTTAGACCCTCCGTGCGATATGAAACTTTTAGATAGATGAGCCGTGTCCACCCGTTCGGGGAGTTTCATCTCATATTGACGACACGTTCGAACGATAGAATCTGGGTGACTTAAACCCTACGTGCGATAGAAAATCTTTAGATAGGGGGGCCGCGTCTACCTGTTCGGGGAGTTCCATCCCGTATTGACGACGCGTTCGATCGATAGGAGTTGGACGATTTAGACCATCCGAGCGATAGGAAATCTTTAGATAGAAGATCGCGTCCATCCATTCGGCGAGTTCCATCCCGTATTGACGACGCGTACGATCGATAGGAGATGGGCGACTTAGACTCTCCGACTGATAGAAAATCTTTAGATAGAGAAGTCGCGTCCACCCGTTTGGGGAGTTCCATCCTGTATTGACGACGCGTACAAACAAAAGGAGCTAAATGACTTAAACCCTCCTAGCGATAAGAAATCTTTAGATAGAGGGACCGCGTCTACTCTGTTCGGGGAGTTTCATCCCATATTGACGACGCGTACGAATGATAGGAGACTTTAGGTTGGGGGGCCGTATGACCAGGAATTCAGGCGAGCAATGGTTAGGAGTACATAATGCTTGTGCTAAGAAAAGCAAAAGTAGAAGATCCGAAGACTGACCTGGAGTCTGTGTTCTAGTCGAATGATGTAACTCTCGATAAATGCGAGAGGCTAGAGACCGATGTGAGAGAATAGTGTTAGATTTTGCATGAGTGCTGGCTTATTGTCGAAGGTGTTATAGCCAAGATGATATACTGGAGCAATGTTGCAACTGGTGTGATGCAATTTCGAACAAAATGGGAGTTGAATCCCATCCGAAGGTTAGAGCTCGTAAGTAGAAAACCGAGAGAAAGTGGATGCAGAACCCATGTGAGACGTATAATTACAAGCATAAGTTATATGTATTCGACTGGAAGTTGCATCCGAGAGAGTTCCATTGAGAGATTTCAATCGAAAGAGTAGGCCACATTTATCCATCGGGGAGATACATCCCTAGCGATAAGCTCTGTTTGGGAGGACTTATTTGAAAGATTTCGTTCAAAAAGATGGACTATATTTGCTCTTTCGGGGAGATAAATCTCTAACGACAGACTTCGTTCAGGAGGACTTGTTCGTTCGATAGATTGGACGATATTTGCCCATCAGGGAGATACTGACAAGTCAACTGATCAAAGGATAGAGAGGTGATTAGGAGACCGACAAGTTGAGGGATCAGGAAATCGGCTGATTTACAAATCGAGTGATCAACAAATCGTCAGGTTGAGTAATCGAGGGATTGAGAAATTGAGATAATGAGGGGTCCGAGCGATTGAGAGATTAAGATACTGAGAGGTCAACAAATCGAGTGATCAACAGATCGGATGATCGGAAGGTTGAAAAACCGACAGGTTGGTAGATTTATTAAGCGAGTGACTGAGAGATCGACAGATCAAATGATTAAGAGACTGACAAGTAGAATGATGGAGAAATTAAAAAGTTGAGAGACCAATGGTCGAATGATTCGGATGGTCAAGAGGTTGAGAGACTATCAAGAGATTGAGAGACCGACAGACCTAATGGTGAAGAGGCCGACAGGTCGAGGGGTCGAGCGATCCGGAGGTCGACAGGTCGAGGTGTCGAGCAATTCGGAGGCCGACAGATCGACAAGATATTAAGAGGCCGATAGACCGAACGATGGAGAGACCGACATGTCGAAAAATCAAGCAATCCAGGAGTCAAAAGACTGACAAGAGATTGAAAGGTCGACAGGTCAAACAATGGAGAAACCGATAGGTCGAAAAATCAAACGATCCAGGAGTCAAGAGATTAATAAAAGATTGAGAGGCCGATATGCCGAACGATGAAGGGACCAACAGGTTGGATATTCGAGGGCGGTATAGACCCATTCGAGAAGATAGATCCTATCGATAAATCGGGACGACATGGCTCGTTCAGTGATATAGATCCCATCGGTAGATCGGGTGACATAGCCCGTTTGTTCGGTAATGTACCCTCATCCCGATTGTCGCATAGTTAAATGAACTCAGACTATCAAGAAAAAGTAAAACCATGTTTGAGATTTGTACGACTTGTTAGTTAATCGTTTCCCACAGACGACGCCAATCTGTTGGAGACGATTTTCGCCCCACAGATACCTGCTCCTCCGACTCGAGCAGGGAGCCGATGACGGTGATGTTCGTCGGTTCTTCACGGTTAAGAAATCTGTAAAAATCCTACCGAGGTTGGCCCAGCGGGGAGATTTAGACGTTCAAGTCAGTATGAGTGATGAAATAAAAACTGATAGTAGTCGTAAATATCATACCTCCAATTGTATATAAAGTAGAATGCGAAAGCATACCTCTAATCGTATAAGATTGAGCATGAAACGCTACCTTTGTCGGTGTATGCAAATGAGTATGAAACCCCCCTCTGAATGATGTATAGAATCGGGTATGAAACCCCTTTAAACGACGTATAGAATCGGGTATGGAAGCTCCATCTGAATGACGTATAGAATTGAGTATAGAACCCCCCTCTGAACGATGTATAGAATTGGGTATAGAACCCCCCTCTGAATGATGTATAGAATTGTCTCTCTTTCGTGTGTAAAAACTGAATCCCCCTCGAGAGTTGTCTATACTCTGTATTTATAGCTTTCCAGGAGTGTAGAAAACCTAGTTTTCTTTTGTTTAAAATCTTTTAAGAGGGTTCGAATTGTAATTAGAGATTTCTGAAAGATTTAGACTTTCTCAAGATTTAGAAAAATTTAGAACTCTAGAAAGATTCCTTTTTTTTTTATGAGTCCATGAGAATATGAAAAGATTTGATCTTGATGGTGATTATTTTCCTTATCGGATAACCATGTATGATTTTGGAAATCTATTAAATAGGGTACCATCAATTATAATTTTAGATTATCTCTAAAATTTATATTTCTTTTATAATTATAATTTTAAATATATTTTTTATTTTATTTTTTTAATATAGATACATGATTTTGCTTCCACCAATACTAATAGCACATCTTCGCCATGACCCCTCTTTTAGGAAAGTATATGAGGTAAAAGAGGGTAAAAGTTTCCAAATAACTTTTTCTCACTTTTGTTGTGTAAAATTTAATTCAGATATATATTATGGAGGGGTAAAAGCATTTTCAATACAGATGGGTAGATGGATCTCATGGTCAGCTTCCCCATCTTGTCATTTTAAGTTAACTATAGATGGGTCAGTGTTTCGAGATACGAGACTTGCTAGATGTAGAGAGCGGGTTAACGATGAATATGGTTTATGGATTCGGGATTTCATTAGCAATTTGAGGATTTCAGACCCTTTCACAACGGAGCTATGATGTGTTCGGGAGGGCTTGCTCCTCCTCTTTCGAGCGAGACGTGAGCTGACAGTTCTTGAGCTAGATTCTAAGGAGTTGGTTTTGGCTCTCTTAGATGGGATAGCCTAACATCATCCGACCTATCATATGATTAAGGAATGTCGTTTATTAATGGGAGAAGCTATGGTCCATTTAGTTTCTTTTATGCCACGAGATGATAATAACTGTGTAGATCTTCTTGCCCGATTGGGTCAATCGGTTCCTGCAAGAATACATGAGCTCTGGTTTCCTCCTAGTGAGGTATATCGTGCGCTATTCCATGATATTTGGTGGTTAATTTGTTTTAGAAGTTAGTTTTCCACACCTTTGTAACAAAAAAAAAAAAAAAAAAAAAGCATTTTCAATTAGAGAATAAAAACAAACCCATTTTTTAAGGGCTAAAAATAATACTCCTCCCAAATTAAAATAATAAACTTAATAAATGTGTTTTATTTTAGATTGTGAAAAACTAAATTTGTGTTTCTAATAAGAGATGATTAAAATTAATTGTGTTTAGAGAGAGTAAAAGTGAAGTAAATTGATTTATAGAGTGAAAAATTAGATTTAGTTTTTTAAAGAGAGAATTTAAAAACTAATATGTTTAGAGAGAGAAAATTTTAATTTTTGGATTGAGAAAATTAATATATTTAGTTAAAAAGAGGAAAACTAAATTTAGTAATCTTTAGAGAAAGAAAACTTAAGACCAATGTGTTTAAAGAGAAAACGTGAAATAAATTAATTTTTTATAGAGAGAAAATTGATATGTTTAGTTTTGGAGAGAAAAAGTTAAATTTGATTTTTTTTTTTAAAGAGTGAAAGCTTATAATTAATATGTTAAAATAGAATATATAATTAAATTTATTTTTTTACAGAGGTAACTCACTTGTTTAGTTTTAGAGGTGGAAAAAAAAACTGAACTTAGTTTTCTAAAAGAAAAAAAAAGAAAATTAAAAATCAATGCATTTATGAAAACAAAACTTTAAATAATTAATTTTTCTAAAAAGAGAAAATTAAATGTGTTTAATTTTAAAGAAAGAAAAAAATTTAGTTCTCTTCGAGAAAAAAAAATTAAAACCAATGTATATAAGAGAGTGAATTAAGAGAAAAATTTAATTTAATTTTTAGAGAGAAAAATCTAAAATCAAAATATTTAGAGAGACAAAATTTAAAATAATTTAAATATTCCAAAAGGAGAAAAATTAATATACTTAGAAAGATAAACTAATTTTGTTTTTATAGTGAGAGAAAATTCAAAACAAATGTATTTTGAAAGAAAATATGAACGAAATTAATTTTAGAAAGAAATTAATGTATTCAACTTTAGAGAGAAAAATTAAAATTTATGTTTAGAGATATAAATTTTAAATAATTTAATCCTAGAGAGAAAATTTTAATTTAATTAATTTTAAAGAAAAAACTAAATTTCATTCTTTCACAGAGAAAAATTAATAGTGTATTTAGAGAGAATATGAAAATCGAGTTTTTTTTATTTTTTTTTTTATTTTTTTTTTTTTAGAGAAAGAAGATTTATATATATTCACTTTGAAGTGATAGAAAAGCAAGGAAAATTCTGTAGTAATGTCACCCATTTTTTTACGGTATGATACCATAATGATAAACAAAACTCATTTATGATAAACAAAGCATTATCAATAGCAAAGAACCCTGATTTAGGATAAATTCTTGATTTTTAATAAATATAGCACTTTTACAATAAACAAAACTCTGTTAAGTGCCCATTTGGTAGGGTTTTTTTCAACTTTTCTTTTCATTATAAGAAAAAATAGAAATTAATAACTTTTGAAATAAAATTAAAAATTATTTAAAATTTTTACTTTTAAAAATAAACTAATTTCATAACTTATGAAATAAAAGTTAAAAATTAAAATTAAAGAGGTAGAGTCCAGAGCTGAAGGAGATGTGAGTAAATGAATTTATAGCATGAATATATTTGAAATCTCATATCTTTCAAAGGAGAATATAAATGAAATAAAAAAAAAAAATTACTTCCCCAAAAACTGGAGTATAAAATATAAAGAAAAGAAAAAGTTCTTCTCAAAAGCTTTTTCTTAAAAGCTACGTTTTAGTATTTGTTTGGTTGGTTTTTTTCACTTTCTTTTTTAAGAAGAAACAAAAATTAATAATTTTTAAAATAAAGTTAAAAATTGTTTGATATTTTTATTTTTAAAAATAAACTGATTTCATAATTTTTAAAATACAGTTAAAAGTTAAAATTAAAAAATTTAAATTTAAAAGTTGAAATTAGAGATGAAGAGTCAAAATCTGAAAGAAATGAGAGTAAATAAATTTATGGCATGAACATATTTGAAGTTTTATATCTTTCAAAATATAAATGGAATAAAGAGAAATTTTATTCCTAAAAAGCTTACGTATAAAAAATAAGGAGAATAAAAACTCATCCTAAGAGGTTTTTTTTTAAAAGTTACTTTTTAAATTTTTTTTTTAAAAAAAAAGCTATTAAGGGTAAAAAAGCTCAACCTATGGTATACTACTACTCTATGGTAAATATTATCCTAAATTAGGACTTTTTATCATGAATATGTCTTTATTTACTTTAGATATATTTTATTTACTATTACGCTTCTATACCGTAGAAAAAGAGCGATGGTATCATAGAGTTCCTTGAAAAATAATAATTAAATTATGGAAGGGTAAATTTACCCCTCTATACATTTTTTTCCCCTAACCTTTTCTAACCTACGTACAAAAACTACCTACCAAAGCTTTAATTTTGAGGAAAAGGATGAGGAGAATCCAGAAAGGGAAGAGAATAAAGCAAAAGTAAAAGGATGAAAGAGTAAAGTCTGAAGATTCTAAAGTCAGAAAAGACTCAAATCAAAAGAGAGGGTAAAAAGGAAAGTAAGGACGGAATCATTTGGACGATTCAGAACTTGGGCAATAAAATAATACAGCTCATCCTCTAGCATCTTCCAAAATATACTTCGATGGAAGGTTGAGTTGGAAATGGTGATGGTGACTTGGGGCTCCTAGTCTTAATTCATTTCAAACCATGGATCACCCAGGTTGAGCTGCAGACACAAAGCATAAAAGAACTGAGTAAAAATCTGTGTCCTTAAAGATTATGGGGTAGTGCCTTCTAGCTGGCTTATCTGTCTAAGCAAGTTATCCCAAATTGTCATTTCCATCACCAAGTAAATCAATGTTCCTCGGAACATTCTGGAGGTTGCTTGGAAGTCAATTCTATGATACCTTATCCCCAAGAAACAAGGTTGAGCGTCCTTTCTTATTTCTAATTAAATGCTTAAGCATCTGGATGACTACTAACGATTTAGTTTAATCAGCAAACATTCAAGGCCAACAAAGAAAAGGCAGGAGAGTCGGAACAAAGAGCTAAGAGGAAAGCGGACCACCCCCCTCCCCAGAGAGAAGTAAAGATATAGGGCATAAAGGCCTTACGCTTTGAGTTATAAAGCTCACAGTGGGAAACCTTAGCCTCTAAGACCAAAAGGCAGAGATAGAAATGCTCACCCGTTGAAAAAGCTCTTCCATATAGATCAAGTCTAGAAATTGTTGCAAATGAAAAGGGAAGCCTTGATCCCTCACCTGTAAACATGAAACAATCAAACCTAAGAGTTGAAACCTGCAAGTTTCTCAAGATCAAATAGAGGAAATACAAAAGCTTTTCAACTTACAATAGGTCATAAGTGGCCCCATTCTTTCAAAACTTCAACAGCTAACATCCTGCTTCACTCTTTTTGAGTTAATTAAGGGTCTCAAGGAGGAACCTGGTATCACAGACGTTTAAGGAGCAACAAAATGAAATTCTCAAGCTATCTAAATAATTAAGAACACAAGTTCATAATGTTCAGTAGGTCCTGATTATTAATCTCCACATTTAAACATCACAAGAGCCTAAATGCCAGATTTTCTATTGCATATAATTTCTTCTCATTGTATATGAATTTCTGAACATATAATGTTTCCTTTATGTTCATCTCTGCAGCCAGAAGTGTTCCAAATTATTATTTTTTTTTTAAAAAAAGAAAAACAATATACAAGTTATTGACATACCACCAACATAGAACACTTGGTGTTTTTCAGGTCCTTGGTGAAACAAAAACGACTATAGTTTAACTTTATGAAGGTATCCAGGAGAGGGATCCCAGAAGCATAGAAGAAGCTCCAACACAATTTATACCTTTCGTGAAATTCCTTCACAGATAGAATCAGGTTGCTTGACAACATGCAGATAACCTTAAAGTGATGCCTAATAGTTTTCATAAAAAGAAATTTCACACAGCTTTATCACAACAGTGAAGCTCCAACACATACTCTGTATAATTGGCATTATCTTCTATGAGTGAAGCATTGATTTAATATCATTCATATTATAAGTTCCAATCCTGATATGCAGGCACTCATCATATCATAATCAAAAACACAAAAGGCCAACTTACACAATTTGGGAAAATACATTATCCAATCACGCACATGGCATCCACAATCAAAAAGACGTGGTGCCAACTATTAAATTTTGATATTGAGAAAATGTTAGCCCTCCAAGGCGCCCAAATATGGCCCATCACTACTAAAATGAACAAAGCAATTAAAACTAACAATCATTGCCCTTCCTACCTACTTTCCGAAATATAAATCCTTTCTTTCCATACATTAGGCCCATTTCTGCTTTGGAAAGATTTGGTACCTTCCATGATCATTCCCTTAAATTTTTCTTATTATTTGATTTCACACCTTTCTGTTGGTTTAGAGAGATTAAACCCAAAAGGTCCACAACATGTTGAACCCTTTGGACATGCAGAAGGGTAGTTTAGCGAACCTGAACCAAGCTATGCTAGTTGGGATGCAATTGAGCTAGCACCCACATGATTGTTTCAAATCTTGGTAAGATTCAACATGAAAACACTTGGATGCAGTTCAAAATATGCTATGGTAACTGCACTAGGCAAGAAAAATCATAGGCAGGGGAAATGTAGACAAACAAAAGGGATGAACTAATTTGTGTCCATATTATTTCAACATGTCACAGGGTTCACCTGCACACCATGTACAACAGTGCTGACTGATTACGAGCTTACTAGGTTTTGATGGATTTATAGTGCAGCATTCCCACTTCCACAAAGGTGGAAGTGTGGCTTGCTAAACCTCCCAACCCCTCACCCCTAAATAATCAAATGAGTTTGACAGAATCCATTAACCAGCCAAGAAGTCATTATTTTGTTTAAACATGTTTCCACAACATGAAGGATTGTGCCCCTCCCACCAAAACTATTGCAAACAAGCAAATACCCCCAAAGATTACAAGCTTTGGCAATTACCAAGCACAAAAAAAAAAAAATAAAAAAAATAAAAAAAAAAAAAAAAAATTGATCGCAGCAAAACTAATGTCAACAATGATGATCAGTTGCATTTCACAAGATTGCCGATTATAATTTCAATGCAGATACGGTGTATCTTCAATACCCTTTGCTTCCCAAAATAAACATTTGTAACATAAGCGATGCAATATACAATTACCTCAAATTCATCCAACAACCGACAAGATATTTACTACTAAGTACTAAAAGAAATATCGAAATGATATACATATAAAAAACCATATTCATATCATAATTGAACACACTAAAACAACTGCGTATATGTTACTTGGAGTTAGAAAGCAAAACAACGTAGTCATCCCGTTCCCCCCCCCCCCCCCCCCAAAAAAAAAAAAAAGAAAAAAGCCCTAAAATTTAAAATTCATCACAAACCAACCTCACATTGTCTCGACCCACCACTAAGGGTTCCGGTAGAACTCGAATTCGACGAAAACCCGACCGGCATATTACTACACAAAACCCTCAAATACCTTCTTCTAGCATGCCAAGCACCAGCCCTAAACCGAACCCTAGCACTCAATTGTACAGTGAATCTCACACCGCCAAGCCTCAAATCACCATTAATCGCATTCACCACCGAAGAGTCAACATAGTTTCCCACCTCCGCAAACGACGCCGTAATGTTCGTCTGACTCTTCGTCCCCTGCTCGAACGGCGCCACAGATGTAGCCGATAAAGCCGTATACTTATACCTGATATAGGATTCTATGTCGTCGTACGAGATTTTCATTTTGCTGTTAGGGTTTCTGACGAGGAATTTGACATCCCAGTTGCCGGTAATTTGGGAATTGGAAGCGTTGAGATTGGTAACCCCGAGGCTTTCGATTCGAAACTCGGGGAGCTCAGGACGGATAACAAGCCAGACGATGAACATGACGGCGCCGATGATTATGACGAAGGCGATCAATATCATTAACATACGACGGACAAAAGTCCTGCGTGCGGCGTAGGTAGAGTTGTTGTAACCGTACGGATTGTTATTGTTGTCATAGTAATAGTTGTTGTACGGCTGTTGGGCTTGGTACGGATAAGCTGTTCCGGTCACCGGCGGAGGATTTCCACTAGGGTTTGTTCCCGGAGGTACTGGGTATCCGGTGGCCGGTCGAGATTGGTCTGCCATTTTCTAGAGAGAGGGGGTATTTTTATCTGGATTTTGTCTTGTGGGCTTGGAAATTTTTTAAATCAGAGAGAGAGAGAGGGGTTTTCTGGATTTTGTCCTGTGGGCGTGGAAATTTTTGAACAGAGAGAGAGAGAGAGAGAGATTCCTGACCGGGAACGCGGACATTCCCTTGCAGGCCTATGTTAATCTCCGCATTAAGGACGATAATTTTAATATTAATCATGGAGAAAGATGACAAAACTAGAAATAAAAATCATGGAAGAAAAGAAGAAACCTAGGAGAGGACCAGGATACAAGAAAATGATTGACTTTGAAACCTTTGCGTGTCTTATTTCAATTTTGCGATATTGAAAGTATTTCAGTAAAATTAGATTTAATTTAAATTAAATAATTTTTAAATATAAACAACTGTTAATATAATGAAAAAAATTATTTTTATTTTTAGAATTTTATATCTTCTATAAAATAAAATAAAGGTAATTTGTAAAAAAATTAAAACTAAATTTAGCTTTTCTAAATAGCACCAACCAATTATCACGTTTGTTTGGCAAAATTATAGAACTAGATAATAAACTTAGCAATTTCTCTAGACTTGTGGTTTTATTTCTTTTAAAGTAGTATGTTGAAGTTATAGCATTTAACCAAGCTTTCATGACTTTAGCGGTAGGGTCCTATACTCTCTTAATTAGAGATTTTGAATTTGAGTTATGAAAATAAAGAAATGAAATTTAAAAAAACCAACTCCAACTTGTACTCGAGTTGAATTAGTAAAATAAAGTCGATCGGTGACAAAAGAAAAGAAAAAACAAAAACAAAAACGAAAAAAAAAAAAGAAGTTCTAGCACTAAAAGACCGTCTGGGCCTACGTTTTGAATGGGCCTCCACCGACAATCGAAGCCCACAAATTTTAGTGATAGACACCAACAAGACCCATTAATCGAGCCTCCAAAAGTTTTCTCGACTTGAGGCCAGAAAGAACTAAACAATGAAGTGTCAACCATACGCAGGCCTCTCGTATTGCACATCTCTATATTACCCATGATCCCACAACATTGATGATTTTCCTCCTTAATTTCAGGATTAAAAATATAAATAATTTTTATTTTAAAATAATTTTTAAATAAAAGGTTTATCAATATAACGTCACGTTAATATTACTTTTAAACTATTGTTTATAAAAATATTTGACCGTTACGCCTAATTTTGATGTGACTGATAAAATTCATTTCATCAAAAGTATTTTAAAGAATTCCCAAGTTAGGAATTGTTTAATGATCTAATACTACAATCATATTATGATTTTGTTTGGACCAAGTGTACACAAATTTTAGCATCGCCCATGTGGAATGGAACCGTGGGTCTGCTGCACAAAAACAGGCCGTGTGGCCCTTTGTTTGCTGTAGAAATTTTTGGTTTGGTTTGGGGAGGTTAGGGTGATTGTTGGAGTATCCTTCCTATACGGCAATGAGATCCTATGCAGAAGTTGGCTCACAGGAATATGGTGAAGGAAATAAGACAGAAATGAAGAATGGTGGAAGGGGATTGAAGTTGTCTTTGCTGGTATGTCCAAGAACAAGAGCCTATCACGCTAGGTGATGTTACTTAGAAGGTTAAAACACTCCTAAACCCCATGTCTCTCATTGGTTGAGAAAAACACTCTGATATTACTTCTGAAAATTGATGATTACAACGGAGGAGGGAGCCCTTATTTATACTTGAGGGCTGGGAGGCTAAGGGCCTCAATTACACAAGACCTCTTATGCTAAAGGGTTCCTATAATATACTAATTCCTAATAACTACCAGGCAGTTTATTTGCCTTTATTACATAGGTTCTCTAGACCGGTGCTTTCATTGAAAGAAGGTCCATTTGATCCTTCATTCCACCATTTTCATTGAGAGAATCCAATTTTGATCAGTGAGGAAACATTCTTCAGTACAAAGAAAGTTATTTGACTCCTTTGTAAGTATTTTTCAGAACAGCCTTCATTTTTCCATCACCATATTCATCCATCATCCCATCCCTTCCATATTCCAGACCAGTTTTGCATTTCACCACCCAAACTTGCTAAATTTTTTTTTTTTAGATCTAGAGTGATTCAGCCAACAACAAGTTGTTTACTCTTGAATAGATGTCAATAGACAAGTTTTAACCATTTTCGAACCAGCTATCATTTTTCCCCTGTCAGAATTTCAATCCATCCTTGAAAATCCCTTCATTTTTACAACATACATTCTGTCCAGCAGTTTGTAACACACCCTTTGATAAGTAATTGTCATAAGAGAGTCATTTTGGATCTCATCGGGTGCCTTTCATAGGAAGGATTCATCCAAAGACCATCCTCCAACCTTTTCATTCATACCGAGTCAGAAAACACACCATATTAGCCTCAACACATCCACCATTCATTGTATCATCATGGTGCAACCAGAAAACCTTCTTTTTCGAAAGAGAATTCTTCAAATTAAGAAGGATTCAAAGGAACGAATATTGGAGATAAATCAATGTGCAGAGGCTATGGATGAAAGGTTGCAGCTGTTTCCACTTGTGGTCACTTGTGATCACCTCTTGGGAACAATGACCTGCGGACTGCCTTGCTCCTTTCTCTGCATGGATGAATGACTCTTGATCTTGCTGGTCTGTATCTTGCTTGGCATCAATGGGCTTCTTTTTGGATGCCAATTGCTCCTCCTTGATAATAGTTGCTGCTTGGTGATGATGGTGTGTCTCGGGCTACAACTTGTGAGGCATGGTTGTGGAGTTTGATGAGCCTTCTTCGGTTTGAGTAAGGTGCTGATGTGCTGGTTGCTTCATCTTCTTTGTGGCCTCAAGATAAGGTTGAGGGGAATCAGGTGGTTCCCTTTTGATAGGTGCCTTCTTGGCCAAATTGGAATAAAAATTGTGGTTGATAAGGTTGTATGTTCCCCGAAGGTATCACCATTTTGATCGACACCCAAGTTACTCCATTTTGAGTAACCTTATTGATGTCCTCCAATGGATTCTATGATTTTTTGACTAAGGGAGACTAGAGAACCTATGTAATGGGTGGAGTAACCTTGCTGCATGGCACCTATGTCCTATGCATAAGGGATGGCTTGTTAATGGAAAGAAAGAAAATGAAAGGGATAAAAAACTAAGGGAAGGATAAAAAAGAAAAGAATGACAGAATATTTTTGGTGTTTTTGAATAAGGGAAAACAAGAAAAGTAATGGGGATATGACTCATGGCCTTGGGAGAAGAATTGTCCTGCACTGCAGGGATCTCTTAGACAAATGCTGCTCTTCAATGGTCGAAAGCCTCGCCACACTACACCGCAGGGATCACTCGTATAGCCTTACAACTTTGCACCTAAGAAGCACTCGAGTTGTGTCGGACAAAGGAAGGTTAGGGTGTCAAAAGACAGCGACCTAACAGTTGATTCCTATGCTCTAATTCTCACATTCTCTCATAGAGATGTAAAGAGATGAAACAATTCTGTATTTCTATAATTTGATTGATATTTGATTGATGAATGAATGATTACAAAAGGCATGCCTATTTATAGATAAAGGCTAGGGAAGCAAAAGGGTCTCATTACATGACCCTTTTTAAACTAAAAGACTCATTTGCCTAATAACTTTCTGACAGTTATTGCTGCCATTATTACACCAATTGTGCCCTTAGAAAAATACATGGAATTTATTGATTAAGGTAGTTATTGCCCTGGAGACTAATGGCTTTTGGGCTGCTGGTGCATTAGTGCATATTTGTGTCTTTTCGGCCAATGCATGCTGCTCACTGTCCTTATACATTTGCGAAGGGCTGTCTTAGTTCATTGCTGCGTGCTTGCTGTCCAGAGGTGCCTTTACATGTTTTAGCATGACTCCTTTGGCTCTAGACTCCTTCTCAAGCATTGCCTTACTTGGTTCTTGCGTCTCTTCATGTGCTGTACATGCACGGACTGGTTCTTGGTGCTTTGCTAGTGTCTTTTCCTCCTTGCTACATTGCCTTGGCTTCTTTGGATCTCTTGGCTCGTGCATAAGTGTTTGCTGCTCAATGATGTCTTTTGGAATGCTGTCCTTTGGCTTGCGGTTGCTTGGGCGATTACTCATGCATTTCTTGTCATTGCTCGAGCGTTGGTGCGTGCTATTGCATGTGGCCTGTGGCTTGTTGCACATTGCTCATGGCTTGCTGCCCATGGCATGTGCCATTAGGTTCGTGTGTATCTCCCAATTACTTGAATAGGCACTTTTGCTCGGTTGGCTGCATGTTATGGCTCTTGGTTGAGGACATTCGACTGTACAAACCTCCTTTGAAGATTTATTCTTGCGAACCTCCTTCGAAAATTTGTCCTTGTGAACCTCCTTCGAAAAGTTGTCCTTGCAAATCTCCTTCCAAACTGTTGTCTTTTGCTTGTGGCCTTTTGTTTGCATCTTTTGCTCGTTTCCTTTCGTGCAAACTTCTCGTGTGTGGCTCATGGCTATGGGCGGTTCCGCTACATTCATCCCTCTTTGGAGATGAACCTTGTCCTCAAGGTTGAGAGGATAGCTTTCGTGGCTGGTCATCCATGTGTCTTTGCTTCGGTTGTGACTCTTCCACTTGGGTTGCATTTTTTTCTTTGAATGGTCTCCTCTTCGGATCTTACTTAAGTTGTGTTTCTTCTTGGTGAATCGGTTCCTCAAATATACTCTCTTGCTGGATAAGAACTCCATGTGCTCTTGTTGAGAGTCAAACTCAAGCCAATTCTTCTTTCTTGCTCGAGTCCTTTGCTGGTTAGCCTTGAAGGTTTGTGACTCCTGGTCTTGCTCCTTCAATTTGACATCTTTAAAGTTTGTTGCTGCTATCCTGGTTTTGGATGTGAATAACTTGGGTGGTGGCCTTTCATATGATGTTTTGAAAGGTGTCTTTTTGGTGGTGAATTGCGCCTGCTGGTCCTTGCCTTTCGCTATGGGTTTTTGGGTAATTATGTCCTCCTTTGTCTTCTTTTTTTTGATGTCTCAGACAAGTTTCTTGATGATTGTGGATTGGTTGCCTTTTGATGTATACTGCGGCTGCATTTCTAACATGATCAACTTGTCCTCGTACATGAACTCCAATTACTTCTTAGGGTAATCGATGACAACTCGTCCAAATGTTGTGAGCCATGATACTCCAAGAACTACATCAATCTAGATCTTTGTAAGTAAATAAAGATCAGTTTTGAACTTGTACCCTTGAATTTCGATGGTGACTCCACGATGAACTTTTGAGCATTAAAGCCTTTCTCCGGTTGCGGTCTTGACTTCAAATGGTGTGACTTGCTCCATGGGTAGTTGTGGAGTTTTTGCTGTCTCTTGCTTGATGAAATTGAGTGGTGAACCATTGTCGATAAAAATGGTGACTTCTTGTTGCCCAATTTGCGCCTCGATTCTCAAAGTCTTTGGATCTTTAACCTTGGCTAAGGCATGGATGGATATAAAGTGACAAAAATACAGAAGTATTTCTGTGATAAGAAACTTGTTGAATGGAAATGTTACAAAGGGAAATGCCCTGCCTATTTATAGATGAAGGCTAGGGAAGGAAAGGGTTTCATTACATGACCCTTTTTGGACTAAAAAACTAGGGCAGGGATAAAAAAGAAAAGAATGACAGAATGTTTTTGGTGTTTTTGAATAAGGGAAAACAAGAAAAGTAAATGGGATATGACTCACGACCTTGGGAGAAGAATTGTCCTGCACCGTAGGGATCTCTTGGACAAATGTTGCTCTTCAATGGTCGAAAGCCTCGCCACACTGCACTGCAGGGATCACTCGTATGGCCTTATAATTCTGTACCTAAGGATCACTTGAGTTGCGTCGGACAAAGAAAGGTTAGGGTGTCAAAAGACAGTGGCCTAACACTTGATTCCTATGCTCTAAATCTCACATTCTCTCATGGAGATGTAAAGAGATGAAACAATTCTATATTTTTGTAATTTGATTGATGAATGAATATTACAAAAGGAGAAATGCCCTGCCTATTTATAGATGAAGGCTAGGGAAGCAAAAGGGTCTCATTACATGACCCTGCCTAATAACTTCCTGACAGTTATTTTTGTCATTATTACACCAATTGTGCCATTAGAAAATTATATGGAATTTATTTATTAAGGAAGTTATTTCCCTGGAGACTAATGGCTTTTGGGCTGCCGGTGCATTTGTGCATGTTGGTGTCTTTTCAGCTAATGCATGCTGCTCACTATCCTTGTGCATTTGCGAAGGACTGTCTTGGTTCATTGCTGCCAACTTGCTATCCAGAGGTGCCTTTACATGTTCTAGCATGACTCCTTTGGCTCTAGACTCCTTCTCAAGTGTTGCCTTGCTTGATTCTTGCGTCTCTTCATGTGCTGTACATGCACTGACTGGTTCTTGGTGCTTTACTGGTGTCTTTTCCTCTTTGTTGCATTGCCTTGGCTTCTCTGCATCTCTTGGCTCATGCATAAGTGTTTGCCGCTCAATAATGTCTTGTGGAATGCTGTCCTTTGGCTTGCGATTGCTCGGGCGATTGTTCATGCATTTCTTGTTATTGCTCGAGCGTTGGTGCGTGCTATTACATGCTGCCCGTGGCTTGCTGCGCATTGCTTGTGGCTTGCTGCCCATGGCATGTGCCATTAGGTTCATGTGAACATCCCAATTACTTGAATGGGCTTTTCTGCTCGGTTGATTGCATATTATGGCTCTTGGTTGAAGACATTCATCCGTGGGAACCTTCTTGGAAGATTTGTTCTTGTGAGCCGTTTTCAAAAATTTATTCTTCCGAATTTCTTTCGAAGATTTGTCCTTACGAATCTCCTTTCAAAGTACTGTCTTTTGCTTGTAACCTTTTGTTTGTACCTTTTGCTCGTTTCTTTTCGTGCAAATTTCTCGTACACTACTCATAAGTGTTTGCCGCTCAATAATGTCTTGTGGAATGCTGTCCTTTGGCTTGCGATTGCTCGGGCGATTGTTCATGCATTTCTTGTCATTGCTCGAGCGTTGGTGCGTGCTATTACATGCTGCCCGTGGCTTGCTGCACATTGCTTGTGGCTTGCTGCCCATGGCATGTGCCATTAGGTTCATGTGAACCTCCCAATTACTTAAATGGGCTTTTCTGCTCGGTTGATTGTATATTATGGCTCTTGGTTGAGGACATTCATCCGTGGGAACCTTCTTGGAAGAATTGTTCTTGTGAGCCTTTTTCAAAAATTTGTTCTTCCGAATTTCTTTCGAATATTGTCTTTTGATTGTAACCTTTTATTTGTACCTTTTGCTCTTTTTTTTTTGCAAATTTCTCGTACACTACTCATGACTATGAGTAGTTTCGCTATGCCATGTCTAAATCTCAACACCCCCTCCCCTCAAAAAAAAAAAAAAAAATCTATCGCAAACAAACAAAAAGGGGCAAAAGTTACAGGCTTAACCACCAAATGATGATCAATGCATTCCACAAAGATTGCCGATATAATTTATTTTTTTGTTTATATTAATCGATGTTAAAAATTTATTCGATTAATTTGATTCGATTATTATAAAATTTATTAAGAAATTAATTTTTTTAAATTTTTTTTATTTTCAAAGTTTAAATTCAAAACTTTTAATTAAAATAATAAAATATCCGATCATTTAATTCAATTCAGTTTAATTTAAAGAACTGCCTCATGTATACTTACATGAAATGACATAAAAAAGACGTTCACATGGAATGATGAGAAATGTTGAAAACAAAAGAACATAGATTGCAATCATCCCCACTTCCCAGAAAATAAAAATTTATCACTAATCAATATGACCAACCTGACATTGTCTACGTAGATCCACCCTTTACGGTTCCACTCGAAAATCTTGACCTTTTTGGGTCCCTAAATTGTCATAAGTGGAAGAATATGTTTGGACTAGAATAATTATTTATATTTGGACCCTGAAATTAGTTTCAATTTAAATTAAAAGATAATTTTTAGTATCAAAGATTATTAATATAAAAATTGGTTAAAAGTTTGTGAAATTTTATCTTTTATTTCTAAAAATTTCATCTTTTTAAAAAATATATTTCACCTTAGCAAAAAAAAAAAAATGTAAAGAATAAAATAAAACCAAGAAAAATTGAAGCGAATAAAAATTAGTTTAGCTTTTTTCTATATTGCACAAATTAATTAAAATAAATTATAACATTAATTAAATAATTTATATGGCTGGTCACTCTTAACCTAGGTTGATGTGGCATATTCACATCAGCTTTTAATATTGATGTGGCATATGCTATATCAGTGACGTGGCACACATCAAGGATTTGCACTTCATGAATTGCCCATGTTAGAGAGAGAGAGAGAGAGAGAGAGGATGAATTTTAAGAGGTTATTAGGTCTATTTTTTTTTTTTCCTTTTTCCTTTTTCTAAAAATGACGTGTAGATGTTTAATTTCAGATATTCCTTTTTTTGTTTATTTTTTTTTTCTGTTATTAACTCTAAACTCTAATGTCTCCAATCCTGGTGAAGAAGAAATGGATCTGTGCATTGAGGATAATGGCATTGATTTGGACGACAGAGAAAAATAAATAATTTGGACATTAAAATCATCGAAGAAATTACTCCAGGAAGGAACAGTTATTAAGGTTTCCCAAGTCAATAGGTACAGGCATCATTCACAAATCAAACCCTCAACAAAAGAGGAGAACAAAGTCTGCAGTAATTCGAGTAAGTACGTGTCTTATTTGGTGAATTTCTATGCATGTCTTGTCTGTTCTTAATTTTTAAATTTAGGGCCTTTTAATTTAATATTTTAATAGTTTAAAATTTTTCTTGTAGACTTTCTATTTTTGAATAATCAAATTATTTTTTTTCCATTTTTGAAAGTTTGTTTTGTTTTTCATTCTTTTACAAATGAGGCGTACATCTTTACTTTTTTATTTTCTTTTTTCTTTTTGCTATTTTTGTCTTAACTTTAAACTCTAAGTTGTCATAAATAGAAGTAAATAAGGATTCAAATTTGAGATCTCCAAATTGGAAAAGGAGGATTGTGATTACTAGACTGTCTCCGTTGAGGACAAATAGAAGAAAATGTTTGAATTAGAAAGTTGCGTCCTATTTCAATACGGTATATTAACAATATTTGTATTTTGATGGTGAAATTAAATTCAATTGAAATTAAATATAGTCTTCAATGTAAAAGTTATTAATATATTTTTTTTTGTTTCTACCACCGGTATCCGAATTTATACTCTAATTAATCCGATTCGAGTGTATACAGATACCCTATTTAAAGACCGGCTCTCCTAACGTAATCTTCTCTCTCTCTTCTTCTCATTCTGCACTTGAAATTTTTATTCTCTACTTGTTGGTTCATCCCTAAAAGTAGACTTTGAAAAGTTATTAATATTGACAATATAGAAACACAAGTTTTGAACGAAATTATAGAAACCAAATAGTTAGCGTAGCAGTTGCTCTAGACTTCTATTTCATTTACATTAATTTTTGATAAATTGATGTCGTCTACCAACAAAAATTGAATAATCTGAGGTTTGATTGACAAAATTTTGCACTTTAAAACCCTAGCATTTGACTTTTAAAAAAAAAATAAAAATTGGAGGGTTTAGATTGTTTGGGTTTGGTGAGGATAATCCATGATTTATGAATTTAGAGGTGCTAAGGTTTAGCCTATTCGATTCTTGGATCTCATAATTAATTGAGATTTGATCATATTACGATTTTCATTATTTTGATTTTTTTTTTGTTACACTAAAATTTGAATTCTTGATTACAGGGTTGGGGTTGCATCCTTAGATTTGATTTTTTTATTTTGATTTTTTTTAAGGGAGAGAAAAAGAGAAATCATGAGACATGAATCTACTGTTGATAGGATTTAAAAAAATAAAAAATTGCTGCAATTAAGTAAGATTTGATCAAATTCGGAATTAGATTAAAAATAAAAATTCTTGATAATAGATTTTAAAAATTCATGTCTTCGCTTGATTTTCAAAAATCCCATAATTTGATAACTTCATTGTTAAACCTCATTTTCTAATCTATTAATCTAAACAAATAATATAAATTTCAATATGATTTTTTATTCAAATTTACTTTAACCAAACCCCCTTGTCTTTGTAGGGCAACAGGAGGGAAAAAGTCAAAAAATAATAAACGATATAAAAATAAAAGTAAAATTCGATTGATTTTACTTTTTTATGATGTTGGACTTAATTTTTTCAGAGAGAAAATTTTAAAATGTTTAAAAATTAGAGAGGAAACATAAATTTACTTAACTATTATATATTTTATTTTTTAGAAAGAGAAAATTAATATATTTAATTTTAAATATAAAAATTTTATTCTCTTATCAATCATGTGGCGAGAAAGAGAGAAATAAATCAAAAGCTCAACGTGGAATAATAATACATTTTGGAGTTTTGGAGAGAAAAGAAAAAATTAGTTAGAGGGAAAAAAATATGATTTTCTTTTTATTTTATTTGAAAGTTTTATGAAAGAAAAAAAAAAGAAATGAGACTTATTGGAAATAAAAAGTTTTACTTTTACCTTTTAAAAGGTATTTTTAAAATATAAAAATATTTTAAATTTAACATTTTCTCTCCCCCTCTATTTTTTTTTTTTTTTACTTTTGGGGGAGAAAAAATTTTAAGTTTGGAGAGATTTCAAATCGATCCAAATCTCTTATTTTTTCTTATATTTAAACTCTCAAACAAAAAAAAATTATAACTTTCTCTTTTAATCATTTTTTTTTTCTAAATTTTTCTATCCAAACAAATTGTAAAAAAAAAAAAAATGTAAATAGAAATCTTTAATTAAAAAAGGGGAAAAAAAAAACTCACTATAGTGTGAAAAGCAAGGTATGCACTTCGAGATCTAGGCAGAACACCATCGTGGAGCAGGAACCTATTTCCATCTCCATTCACACCCACCAGATCATCAACAACGAGAAGTTTTGTGGATTGTCATTCCAGAAGTTTGAGGATTTGTCTTTACTCCGTATTTTTATTTATTAAATAAAATTTCGACCGAACAATAATATTGAAAATTGAAACTTGGAGAAATATTTATTTTAACCACCAAGCTATCACCTTAATTAACAACTGAACCGGCCTAAGGGGACCCAGAACCGGTCCGGCTCTTCCCAGTTCACGAATTTTGAATAAGGGCAGTGAACCGATCCAGATCCTTTTGTGAACGGAGGGCGGAAACGGTTTGGTAGGGACCGCCTAGTGAACCGGCGGTTTTTATTTGAAATTTGGAACAACTAAATGACCAAAATGTACATCCGATGGCCAAAAGAAATAATCATTGTGGAAAATAAGTGAAAACTTAGAATTAGCTCAAACCCATCCATGGTGGACATGGATAATGCCATTGGCAAGTCCTCAAAACTGCATACCGAAGTGACCTTTAGAAAAAAAAAAAAAAAAGGACTCGTCACTTACCCAATAACCCTACATGGTTTACGTATAGGTCCAGTGGTTAGGAGTCCAGACCAAGTCGAGGAAAACGAGAGCGGCACATCAGGGCAGGAAACCCTCGCCAACCTTCTTCCAGACTGAAAATCACTAGGACTAAACCGAACAAAAGAATTGAACTCCACATGGAAGCTCATTCTATGGTTCTTCAAATCTTCAATAATCGCAGTCTCCACGCCCGGATCTTGACTTTGCCTATCCGGAAACGATATAGACACCGTTCTCGTTTCCTTCTTCTGCTGCTCGAACGCCGTCCCAAATTCTTTGGCTAAAATCACCTTCTTATACCAGATTATGGTTTCGCCGCGGTTGTACGAGACTCTCATTTTCTTATTTCGGTTCTGGACGAGGAATGTCGCGTTCCAATTGCCGGAAATTGTTGAACCGTGAGTACTGAAATCACTGACGCGAAGTTCGAGTAAGCGAAACCTGGGGAGTGCCGGACGGAGAACAAGCCAGATGATGAGCGTGACGAGGCCGATGGCCACGATGCATACGAACACTCCACCTAAGAAAAGACGGAGAAGATTCGGACGTGCGGTATTGTTATTATTGTTGCTGTAATAGGTGTTCATTATATATAGAGAGAGAGAGAGAGAGATACTGAAAGAATGCAAGAGGGTTTCATCTCCTGTGGATTTTATAGATGTGTTACCAGGCCTGAATATATATATATATATATATATATTTTCCTTTCCTTCTTTTTACAAATGACGCGTTGATGTCTAATTTTACATTTTTGTTCTGAATTCTAAATAGTAACCTTAGTGAGGAAGAATGCATTTCTCCATTAAAAAGACGATGATATTAATATTTTTGACAAAGTTTTGCCACCCTGCATTTGACTGTTTTTACCCTTTGTTTCTGGTTTAATTTTGGAGGGTTTAGATTGTCGAATAAGGTGATGATAATCAGAGAATTTTATAAATAAGAATCATGAATCTCATGATTAAGTGGGATTTGATCAAATTTTTGATCTATTCTTTAGAGAGAGAGAGAGGAGAGATGAATCTTTGAGGGGTTCACCTATTGTGGATTTCACAGATGACTAATGGGAGCGGCCTTATTTTTCTTTCTATTTTTCTTTTTCTTTTTCCATTTTTTGAAGAATGAGGTATGGTGTTTATTTTTTATTTTTTTTATTTAACTATAAACTCTAATCTTAGTGAGGAAGAAATGAATCCCTGTATTAAGAACGATAACCGGTGGTACCTTGCCCAGGTCATGTTGGGCTCAAGACTAACCAGAGTCGTGGCTTGTCAAATGACACTCTCTTGATGCTCACCGACTAGATCTCTCTTCGGTAGCCAACTGTTCAGTCCAATGCTAATTGGTATCTAAACCTCTTCGATGCTCGGCGGTCATCACTCAATCCGCTAACATAATATTCGCTCTCTCTAAATCAGGAGAACAATCTCATGTAAATGGAAAGGAGACATACAATTGTAGTCAATAAAGAACAAAATCTCTATGATGATTTGAACTTTTCAAATCGATAAGAATTTGAAATATTTAAAAATCTTATATTATGATTCCTGTAATCTCAAAGTACTCTCGTAAGAAAACTAGAGTTTCAACAACTTACATGCATGACTCTCACACGCTGAAACTATATAAATATTACTAAGTCAATCAGTCAGATACGTTCTCTGAACCTACATATTGCATACAAGGCATACAGAGATCTCTTTCAATATGTCTTTCTCAATCAAAAATCTTTTCTAATTTGAATATCGGAGTCTCCTTTGTCAGAACACCATCCGATAGTCTTTTGTTAGTCTTATCGATCAAGATCAGCCAAATCATCTCATTCGAGTTAGTAGAGTCATCATCTATGAAGGCAAACCCACCTCCAATAATAATACCTGTATTTGAATATTTTTATTATTTTTTCTAGATTTGATGTAGGAGTTGTTTTTTGTTATTCGGGTTCGGTGAGGATGATACTTATTCATAAATGTACCGTTGTTAAGGGGTATAGAATTTCGGGCATATGAGTCATGAATCTCACGATGAAGTGAGATATTTGATCAAATTCCTGTTCTGATTATTTACAGAGAGAGAGAGAGAGAGAGGGAGATGAATTTAAGAGGCTATTAAGCCCTTTTTTTTCTTTCCTTTTTGTACGAGTAGATGTTTAATTTTAGGTATTCATTTTTTTTTAACTTTTTTTTTCTTAATATTAAAGAGTAAAATTAAGTTAATTGAAATTAAATTAAGTTTTTAGGTTTTATACAATTTATCCTTTGCTCTCCCTCTCTCTCTTCTTTTTATATGTCAATATTAATTTATCACCTTAATTATCAATATTAATAATATTTTATATGTAAATAGGTTTGAGAGTCAAAATAAACGCCTAGTTGGTCCATGTTGTGCAATGACTTTTTAATTAAGATTTTGAATTCAAATTTTACGTATAAAAAAATAGATTGTTAACTTAGTTCTAACCAAATTTAGTTGGGTCAGTACGATAGTTTATCAAAAAAAAAAAAAAAAAAAGGTTTGAGAGTTGGAATATTCACAAATCAAACTCGAGACAAAATAGGAGAGCAAAGCCTGTACTAATCCTAGTAATTGAGTGCCTTATTTAATGAATTTGTATGCTTATGCTTATATTTGCACAATTTTTAAATTTAGGACTCTTGGATTGTATTTTTTAGAGTTTAAGATTTTTTTTTTCCGAGTTTAGACTTCAAATTATTATTTTTTTCATTTTTAAAAGTCTAATTTTTTTCCTTTCATACAAAATGATGCATACATGTTTGATTTTTGATAGTCCTTCTTTTTTTTTTTTTTAGTATTTTTGTCAAAACTCTAAACTCTAACCTTATTGAGCAAGAAATGGATCTCTGCATTAAGGATGATGATATTATTACTGTTAGAAAAAACGTGACTTATACATGCAGCGAAAGTAATAAATAATTTTCAAAATCGTAAAAAAAGAATTCGCGATATATCTCAATCGGTGACGCAGAAAATCTCGAGAACTGTAAACTCTAAACACGAACCACTCGTAGTCGGGATGATAGTCACGAAAATATGAACTATCAACACGATGTCACAATGTCCAAATCCTTAACCCGGTGATTTTTACATCAAACGGAAAACCCTCAATGATGAGATTTTTCTCTCAAAAAAAAAAATTTCTCAAGATGATAATTTTCTCAATAAAATTTTTCTCTCTCTAAGACCTACTATTCTATTCACAGATTGTTTTTTTTTTTCACGTCCAACACACATTTATGGTTAAGTGGGAGGTTACTAGAAATATGGGATAATGGGGTCAACCATTATCCCAATTTGAATTTCAATATTAACTGCCCCTTCATGGGTATATTCTAATATCTTTCACTTGCACACGAGGACATTTTACTTCCGTTATTAGATCACAACTCATGCGATCCATCATATCACCCTACAGGGTTGGATATCGTACGACTAGCGAGTACACCTGCAAACAAAGACTTCTCGATACACCTGTTAGGATGATCGAGTAGTCACCGTTAGTATCAAAAGAAAACTCGCTATACCCCAGATCTAAGACTAATTACATCCATTGAGTTACTTTTCTCATCGAAAGTAATCCACAGATTTCGCTCGACTATGTATCCACAATTATGTTCAAATCTCTATATGGACGAACATAAAAAACCGGTCGGTGAATACAACACAATGATGCAATGTCAATTGGTTTTCCTTTTCCCAAACTCGAATCTATCGGTCTCAACTCAGCTGCTTTCCTAGACCTGTCCCTCAGACCTCAATTTATCTTCCTGGCTATCGGTAAACAGATTAAAATAGCAAACACTGAATCAAAATCTCAAAAAACAGCCGAAAGTAATAAGGGCACAAGAGATCCTATCCAATGGATCTCGGATCTCATACAGTGGGGTTTTAGGATAAATTTCAATTTATTGTCTCAAGTAATACAGCTCCCACTATCCCAAGTCGTCTTAACACACGCGGTATGAAACACGTGTTACAGTGTTATTCCCTCATCTCTCAAAAGGACATATGTCAGATTTCTCTAACACTGTGCAGGTACGGGGACTCAGTCTACACATAAAACTTTACCCAGAGATCTCAGAGAGAGTATTTCAGAGACAATATCACAAATCGCAGGTGATATCCGAAATCTCAAATCTGGATACTCACAGGTAACATGAATGTGGGTACGTCCATGTCGGTCATATCGTATATGATCTCATCCTGAATACGTATCAAGGCGACTTATATTCTTGCAGGGCCACTCTCAAAACCTCTTACAGCTAGAAGCCGTCTCATCCCCGCTCACTCAGAGGTGGAGATGGTCACTCGTGTAAGAGAGTCGACCTCGCCTACCTAACATATCTATTATCACATCACAGAATATATATATGACAATAAAATCAAGTGCATTAAATGAAAATATAACACAAAAGTGACTGAATAATGCACTATAATCATATATATATATAAAACAACAAGTATCAATGTCATCAATAAGTACAAACTGAGAAATGTCAAAAAGTACCTAAATCTAATGATTCTCTATGCCCTAAAAATGAGTCTCTAGTGATGAGTTTGGTGAAGGGGTCAGCCACCATACTGTGTGTCAAAATGTACTTGACAGTCACTTCACCCCTCTCGATGATGTCTCTAACGTAATGGTATCTGGTGTCAATGTGTTTGGTCATACTATGAAACTTAGGGTCTCGAGTGTAAGCGATAGCGGTCTGATTATCACATACTGGCCTCCCACTATCCACTACAATCCCTAAGTCGTCCAGTAGTCTCCGGAACCAAACACTCTCCTGAACTGCAATTGAGTATACCACGAACTCAGCCTCCATCGTAGATAGAGCAACACAGGTTTGCTTCTTACTGCTCCAAGAGATGACCCCGCCATTGAGCAAGAAAGCAAAACCTGATATCGATTTGCTTTTATCCAAATCGCCTCCCCAGTCGGCGTCTGAATATCCCACTAGGCGCAAATCGCCTTCTCCGTAACACAAGGAGAAGTTTGCAGTTCCCTTTAGATATCGAAAAATCATTTTCACTGCTCTCCAGTGACCCCTTCCAGGATTTGTCTGATATCTGTTCACTAGACCAACTGCATAACAAATGTCCGGTCTAGTGCACAACATTGCGTATATTAAACTTCCCACTGCACTGGAGTAAGGTACTTTACTCATTTCCCTTACTTCTTCCTAAGTTTTCAGACACATTTCCAGACTCAGGCTTTTACCTTTGGCGATCAGAGTATCTATGGGATTACAGTCACTCATCCCAAAACGCTTGAAGATTTTCCTAATGTAGGTCTCTTATGAAAGAGTCAATATTTTTCTCGAGCGATCCCTCTGGATCTGAATTCCGAGAATGAACTCAGCTTCACTCATGTTTTTCATGTCGAAGCTAGATGACAACCACGCTTTGATGGTTATTAAATACTGAATGTCGTTTTCAGTCAACATTATGTCATCCACATACAACGACAGGATCACAAAAGAGTTATCGGACCGTATAAAATAGATACAATGATCCTTCTCGACTATCGTAAAACCGTAAGATATCACCTTCTCGTGAAATCTTAGGTACCACAACCTGGATGACTGCTTTAGACCGTATATCGACTTCCGAAGTCGACAGATCTTGTCCTCCTGGCCTACTAGAATGAATCCCGGGAGTTGTTCCATATAGATCTCCTCATCCAGGCTCCCGTTAAGGAATGCGGTGTTAACGTCCATCTGGTGTAACTCTAGATTCATACTAGCAACAATCGACTTTTAGAAATTGACTTTCTTGGTTTGAACCTTTGGACCACGTCCCATCAATAGAAATTTCCAATTTTGTCATACGAAAAGCTCTATAAATAAAAAATCATTTCCGTCTACCCAACAAGCACACCCCCATTATTATAGAGTGCAACTTCTTTTCTTCTTTCCAATTCAGAGCTAATTCAGAAACTCAGTGGCGGACGAAGGGGAAGGGGATGGAAGATCATACGATTACAAGGCAATGTACATCCACGCCATCGTCTTAGTTGGCGTTCTCGTTGCTGTCGTTGTGGGTGCCATTCTCTTGTTGTCTGGGTGATTAAGTATGAAAAGTTATATGTTGCTTTTTCGTAATTTGAATAATGGAAAGATTGAAATTAAATTACATATTGCTGTTATTGTGTTATCATTATGGGAAAAGCTATGATTAATTTTCTATTATTATTATTATTATTATCATTATTATTATTATTATTATTATGGTATAGTATAATAATGGTAAATTTTCACAACTCTGTTATAAAATTCAAAAACCGATAAAATCAAAAAATAGAATGCAACATAAAGAGAGAGTACTTTTAGAGAGAATAATCTTATTTTCTCCATTTCTTTTATATTTTTTAAATATATTCAACAAATGGAGATTTAAAGTCAAGCTAATTAAACATTCTCCTAAATATATTATATTTCAACATATTGCAATATCTGAGGTAACATATATATTTATAAAAGGCTATCGATAATAGTAAATAATGGCCTCATATGACATCTTGTATATCTTTAAAAAATATTTACCTTCTACCTGTTAACACATATTGAACATCAACCTAAATTCCGTAGAATTTAATTCAGAAAAGTAGTTTAATAATCAAACAAATGTACTCCATTATGAAACAAAATTGAGGTGCAAAATATGTCGCTTTACATTTATAGAGACACTCATTATTTTCTTCTTCCTGTCTGTACATATATATTTATAAAAAATACTCTTAAAATAGTACAATATGATAATTAACGGTTTATATCCTAAAAACTGTGATCGTTAAAAAAAAAAAAAAAAAAAAAAAAAGGAATCTTAATTTTCAATTATATGTAATATTTCCCTAGTCGGTGGATACACATTCTAATACCAAATTAGTAGTCTAAGTTCATTCCATAGATTTCCGTTCCCATGACTCCAGGAGCACGCGAATGGCTAAAATAATTGAGAATATTCCAATTTATTGAAACAGCAGAAGCAGCAAGAGTGGAAGCTATTTCTGTTCCGGTTGCTTGAAGTTGAAAGCAATGAATGGGCGAAGGTTGAAAGCGAAGCAGGGTCCAGGACTTAAAGAGATTCGACAAGGGAGAGTTTTTCATGCTCTATACAGAAAAAGTGCGAAAGGAAAGAGTACTGCCATTTTTGGGTGTGGGCGATTACATGGCAATGTACATCCGCAACTTCGTCTTAGTTGTTGTTCTTGCTGCTGTCGTTGTGGGCGCCATTTTCTTGGTTTCTCACTTCCATAAAGGAAAATAGTCATCTCTCTCTCGACTGTGAAGATTGAAAAGATATGCGCCTATGATGGTTGTAAGTGATTAGTAATTTTGATTCCGTTCTCATTGTTTTTTATTTTCTCCCTGGTTATTTGTTTTATCATCATCATCTTGTTAATAGTTCAAAGTTGATTTTATAAAAGTTTAATGTAGAGCATGACGGAGAAGAAATACATAATGAAAAATAAGTACTTGGTTTCACAAAGGCACTAAGAGTAAATTAATAAATGTGTAACAAAAGGCAAAACAAGGAACCAAAGTTCACCAATCGAACACAATATAAACCGAAAGAAAAACTTTTTATAAAGGAACCCAGAATCACCAACCACCTAAGACATTCCATCCTAGTATAATAGAAAAACTTGCAATCTTCACATCAAAGTCTACTGTTTGGGATGAACCAACAAGTAGAGGATAAAAATTCCAAGTGCAGAATTAGAAGAAGAGAAAAAGCAGAGAAGGAGAAGGGTTCTCTTTCTAAAGGGTGTCTCTGTTTTGGGTAAATTGAATCATATCAAATTTTTCTAAAATTTTTGGGTATGGACAGAAATTACAAACCCAAGTGATAGAGCATTGAAAATGGAAGCATTAAGGATTGCAATTAGAAAGTTTTCTTTAGACGAATTCGGTTGCATTCTCTTATCGCTTCATATTTCACCGTAGAATATATATTTAAGGGATGCTTCAAGTTTCAATGATATGGTGTAAAGGGTTATAGTATGGAATGTCAAGCTCCATTGGCCTTTCACTTGATTTTGTTTCTTTCTTTTCATTTCTTTTTACTTCTACTTTGGAATGTGAGAAAGATTGATTTTCAAGAATACAAGGGAATTGAGATAATGGGCTTTTAAAAATATTCACTTCCACCATAACTAATATAGAAGATACGAATAAAATTTTGGTAATGTCAAAAGAAATAGCCACACGGGTTACCCTTTCTCCAACCTTTCGCCGTGCCGTAATAGAAACAAAACCACAACCCTATCATCTGCTTCACACATCGACCAAGTCTGAAAATATTATATAAATCAAAAATATAATTTACAGACAGTTTCGAGGGGGGGGGGGATGATCGAACCAATCCAAAAATAAACCTCTGATAGAAATCAGACTTAACCAGAAGAACTTCTAATTAATCTTACAAAATGAATCAAATGAAGTTTGCTTTGCCCTTCAAATGGATTAACAGTTCCGTATGCAGTTAAATTAGAAACACACGACAATGCTCATTCCAAGATTACCTTGTGAGAACTAGAACTCATTTGGCAGAGAACCAAGAAATTTTATTCCTGTTTCGTCGCTATGTACACAACATTGAGGCACTGAAAGAATTATAAATTATAGAGAAAATGACAAGAAGATGTTCTGCTTAAAAAAAGAGATAAAAGTTGGATAAGCAAAAAAGCATTACACGATGCTATTTCAACAATATCAGTAATGAAGAAATTGGCAAAAGACTTACCTGCAGCGCCAAATTCTTACGAACTCTGACTAGAATCCTCAATCATCATTCCTTTAAGACTCTTTGCTAACCATATTGCTGTCTCCCTTGGGGAGACTTTATCTCTTCCAAAGGGCTTCAAAACGACAGCAAGCTCTTCCAATCGATTGTGTTGCAGCAACTCTGCCGACAATTCTAATAGGCCTTCAAGTGCTTCTGCTCGCTGTCTGAAAGACTTGACATCCAAGGTTTCTTTTGAAGGTGTTGTTTCCTCTTGTGCTGCAGGAGGGTTTGGTTTTGCCTGCTCTGAGGTTTCAAATTTTGGAACTGAAGGAGTGGGGTTTCTTACATCCGTTTCCTTTGCCGCAGGGTTGTTGTAAGCAGTTGGTATCAGATTCAAGGCTTCAGAGCAACTTGAAGGTTTTATGATTACAGGAGATGTCATGTGTCTCACGTCCAATTCATCCTTCACAACATTTATCAGCTTTCCAACATCCATATTCTGAACCCCCATTTCGACAGTTTCTTTCACTGGCTGTTCACTTCCAACACGGAAACTACTGTGTCTAATAACATGTATAACATCGTCAAAGGCTGGAGGAAGATGAGCAGCAACAGTCCTCTCATTTGTCTGATTTTGTGTAACAGTTCCCTTATCAGCAGGTAAGCTCTTTAGGTTGGAGGAAATGGGAGAGTTTATGCTGAGGGTAGTATCCACCGCAGATGAAGAGCTTATGCTGGGTGTGGTATCCACTGCCGATGAAGTGCTTATGCTGGGGGTAGAATCCGCTAGAGGAGTTAAAAGTTCCCTCACCATGAACTTGTCATCATCACTGGCAACAGAAGTAAGGTTTGAACAGGGTGTGGAGGAGGGCCTGCAGTTGGGCTTGCTTACAGACACGTCATGTTCACAAGCATATACTTCTTGAGAAGAACTAAATGAGGGTGGTTCTGTTAATGGATTTGAATCCACTTTCTCACCTCTGACTGTATGAGTTTGAATAACTGGAGTAGTTCCATAGGTCTCACTGGTGTTATTGTCATGTTCATGGCTTTCTGGCAGCAAACGTGCAAGCATTTCTGGTTGTGGACAAGAAGCAAGCTCACAAGGTGGTGCAGCACAATCTAGGGTCTTGACTTCCTCCGGGTTCCTGTCTGGCTCATGATGTATCTGTTGTATATGTTCAGTCAAGTTTGTGGGAGTGGATGCATCATCACAGATCTCAAATCTTTGAAATGACAGTGTTGATGAGACAGAATTGCAGCTCTCTGTCCTGGAACTTCTGCCTACAAGCTTTTGAGGCTCATGTAAGGCATCTCCTATGGCATGGACTGGGCAAGTGTTGGTCACCAAATACTGAGTCCTTTCAGGCTCTTGAGTTGTCTCATCTGCACTTGGTTTTGTTGTGTTGCTTGGCTGGGTTGGCACGTCAAGCCCCACTTGCCTCGTTCTTCCAGGAAATGTTCTTCTCATAAGATTGGCAGGTGGGGTTCTTTGCCTTGGCTTTGCAGTATGTCCATCGTCAATTGCTAATTTTGTTGGTCCAGCTGGAGGAATGCCATCATGTCTGGGTTTACTATTTTTTACTGAGGAGTCAGCCAAAGGCAACTGCATGGTGAAACATGACAAATCAGAATTATGCACAGCAAATGAAGCAAACCAAGAAAAACAACATCAAACGTCAGAACTGTACCTGATGCTTCAAAGGTTGTGAATGTGATCCATGCACTCGTTTTGCAGGATCAGAACTTGACTTTGTTGTTGGAATAGCATGTGTATCACCATTAGGCTTAAGACCCGGAGAAACAGCACCTGCTTTGGGTACCTTGGGTGATGCTTCTATGCTGATTCTTTGGTTTGAAACACTTGCTGCCTTAGCACGGCTGGCTCTCATAGGGGAACTATTCTCTCTAGTTTTCCCTTCTTTCAGAGCCATCATAATATTCTTAATGGTCTTCGGTTGTTTTGCCTCAACATTTGCATTCTGTTCATCGTGGGAAGGTTTTAGCAGGTCATGCTCATCTGTTTTGACCATGCACATGCGAGGGCCATGGTCATCACTAGGCTGATCAGAGCCAGCTTCATCATCAATTGAAGCCAAATCTGTGTCAGCTCCTCTGTTGTCACTACTGAAAACAGCTGCTTGAATGTTTCTCTCACTAGAGACAAAACTACCTCTGTCACTGCCTGAACTATTGCTGTTTTGGCTCTCAGCCATGTTCTTCTGAGTACCACGGGTAGTAGTAAGAGGCTTTTCTGGGGAACAACCTGTTAGATGATTGAAAGATGGGCGATACTGATCGACGTAGGGCTGCAAATAAGGGTGCTTGAGGATCTCAGAAGCCTGACCAACCCAAGCAGAGAATATTTAGATAAACCCTTCATGAAACAAACATTGTCTAAAAATCAGGAAAAATATTCTTAAAAGGATTATTACACTTGGCCGATGCTCTGGGTTCTTCCTCAGCATGCCTTTAATAAGTGTTTTCCTGGACCAATAATCAAATTACTAGGTTAGTAATCATCATAAGCATGATCACCATGGGTGGCAGGTTAATAATAGCAATACTGATGTTTAAAAAAAATTTTCAATAATGTAGCTTCTGCTTATAAACTTTCACCTATTCTAAACTATAAAAATTTAGAGGAAAAATGAAGATTTCTCACAAATAGTTAGGCTCTGCTTCCAGCATATTTCTGTCAGGAAAAATGAAAAAAGAGTTCCCAGAACAAAAAATATCATTGAAAGATTTCCATCCATGTATACGTTAACAACTTTCATTTACTTCTTAACACACTTATCTAGTAGATGTTACATCAGAATCCAAAAGCCAAATCTAATTTGTAATTGGAAAAGAAAATACCAATGAGTCATTAGAGTCCATGACAGAAATCAGAATACTAGAAATAAGTTTGAAATTTATACATTAAAGAGAGAAAACTTACAACAACGGCGCGTAACATGAAGGAAGGGGACCAATTGAGGAACGGTTTATCTTACTTATCAATCCAGCCATGTCCTGAAATGGAGTGAATGATGCTTACTTTACAACCATGAAATGCCAGCACTTTTACAACAGCAGAAGATAAGTGCATTATCAGCCACAAAGATGGTCATATCTCATGCTATCTTGTTATATTTATAAACTCCTAGCAAGCATAAAAAGTGTGTATAAGCATAAAAAACTTCTGAAACAAGCGATTCTTGGAAAGCTAACACCACAGATCTCTTAAGAAAGCTTACAAGTATCATTAGCAGATTTTTTTTTTTTTTTTTTTTTTTTTTTTGCACTTAGTAAAACAAGTCGCAAAATTTCAGGCTTCTCAATCATAACTACCCTTTGGTATCCATAATTACAGTGAACATGTGTTTAAGCAACCGAAGTCTACTAGTTTTCTCTACTTCTAACACTGTCAGCAAGCATGATTTAATAATAGCTCAAACCAACATATCCACCATTCATACACTCTCAGTTGTATCCAGAACCAAAAGGCTTGAGTAAGTGTTGAATCTTACAAAAGCTTTAAATGCAGGGCGATGGGCAGCCATCTCGTACATGCAACAACCTGGTAAAATAAGTAGAAGTTATAATTGGGATGAAATAGTACCATGAACTTTTGGAGAAAAAATATAGGAGTACATACCTAGGGACCAAATATCAGATTTGAAGCCATATGGGATATCTGCAAGCAGTTCTGGGCACATGTAGTTGGGAGTTCCAACTACCTGTTTCAAGGATAGGAGATACCAATTAGCTTCACATGGCGAGATAGATTCATCAACTAAGTCTCTTTCAAGCAAACAGATGCATTTGAGAGAGAAGGTGCTTGCTCTGAATCATCGTAACAACCTTTAGGAAAAATTGAATCAACTAATCGCTGGACTTGCACATTAGTGCAATCTGGGACCTAGTGAGTTACATATGGCCCACACTCATCCACATAATCCAACAACACAATAAACAAGCTCAATAACTCTAAGGAGAATGCCAACATTTTGGAATCCTTGGTGACGATGTTAATAAATATTATAATTTTAACCGTGAGAAGCATTGCAATCATAAATGGCATTCAACTCTTTTTAGAAAAATTCTTACTGGAAGGACTTGAACAGATGAGGACACACTTCTAGAAGTTTGTGCTGTCAATTTTGGTTGTTTATTTTCATTCATTACAGTAAATATAAAAAAATTACTGTAAGGCCAGCTACCTTTAGCAAGAATCTTGATTTTGAATTTTCTCTGAAAATATCCCTAGTGAGAAAGATCTACAATCCTTTAAGGCAAAAAGCTAATAAACTGGCATTAGAAGGAAAGCAAGAGTGATATGCAAGTGCGATACATACCGAGGAGGCCAAGTCATCTGCCTTCAAAGTTTTGGCAAGTCCAAAATCCCCTGAAACAGAAGGAAATGCATAAGACATTCAGGGGACTAAAGTCCTAAACATATGGAATAATAATTGGAGAAAATGAGGTTTTAAAATGTTACAATTCAACTCACCAAGGCGTACATCCTGATCTTTTGTAAGAAAGATGTTGGAACACTGCAGATAACAAACTTAAAAATTAGTTCATGCCATCTGATGACAATGGGTTGGGGAAAATGGCAAAGAAATTCGAACTCCTTGAATATACAGTTAAAATACATACTTTCAGGTCTCGATGTAGAACAAAATTGGAATGAAGATACTCTACCGCCAACAGCAATTGTGTAAACCATTTGCAGAGTTTCTGAGAAAATCAAATATATTGAACTATTATTACATGCTCATATGTGTAAAATGAACAAATAAATAAACCACTGAAACAAGGAAAGAAACAGGCACTACCTCCTCAGAAAAATATGTACCATTTGCCTTTTTCATCAACTCTGCCCTGTTTCAAGATAGCAAAGCAACTTATTTCACAATATGAGAAAAAATAGAAACCCCATGAGTTAGACTTTTGAAAAGGGGAAAAACTCACATATCTCCACCTTCACAATACCCAGTAACAATGCAAACATAGCAACCCTATAAATCCAATTCCTAAATTCAGTACTAATCAAACAAACAGCACAAAATAAAATAAGATAAAATAAAATAAAATTGAATTAGGGAAGATATATACCTTTTCTACCCAAGCTTCTTTAAATTCAACAATATAAGGATGTTGAATTCGTGCAATGAGAGCCATCTAGGGTTCAGAATTTCCCAAATATGAGTTAAATCAATAATCCTTATGAGTTCCATTAACCCAAAATAGAAATGACGAAAGGGGGTCAAGAATTGAGAAAAACCTCTTGGTGAGCAGATCGCCTGCATCGTTCTGTTTGTCTTGCGAGACGGATCTTCTTCAGCACATACCTGAAACACAACGAGCCAATTGGTTAAGACCCTAATTCACAAAAATCAACACAGAGGGAGAGAGTGGGGGGAATTACTTCTTCTTTTCGAGCTTGTGATTGACGAGAATGGCAGCACCAAAAGCACCTCGACCGATCTGTTCCATGATCTCGTACTGATCCATACGAGACTCCATTGTTAGCCAAACGCCAAAAGGAATTCCAATATAAGTTTCGATTGGATTCGAAGTTCTTGAATTGGGTCTCCTCACATCTTCTAGCCTACAAGAAAAAGCACTAGTTGTTGGATCCAATCAAGACTCGACCGAAGCATTCATGGAATTCATAGATCATAAGCTTCTTCTTCTTCTTCCTCAGTAAGAATAACTGAATGGAGAATCCAATTCTCAGTTACTGCGATCCTGTGTGGTAGAATAATTAATTAGTGGAAGCAACTAGTACTTCAAATACTCTTCTCCTCTAAGTTTCAGTCTTTTTCTCTCTCCGAGAGGCCATTTTTATGGATTTTGAGCGGAGGCCGTACATGAAGCTGTTAACTGGAAATTACGGTTAAGTGTGGTCACAAAAGAGGAAATAGGTCTACTCCACTAAACTACCGCCTCTCTCGAGAGGGAGAGAGACCGAGGTGGGGACGCTTGGTCTACGCCGACAGGACCAGCTGGTGCGCGCGGGTCTATACTGTTAAACACCAAAAAATATGATAACGTGTCTCGCGCCTCTACCGGGGCTATATGCCTTTTCGATTATTAGACAAAAAATAATATCAAATTCAGCTTACAGAGAATGAACAAAATTAAAAATTACATCAGTTCCTAAAAGCTAAATTAGATATTATTTCCATGTTAATTAGATTTTAAATTTAATAATTTGTGTACAATAGTTAGTTAAACAAAAATTATGTTTACAGATCAAAATTAATTTTTTTTATTTAAATCATCCTATTGGCAAAATCCTAATCTTATAATATAAAAAATTAAATAATCCTTTCTGGAGTAACTTTCAAACTAATTAATCGTTATGTGATGAGTGAGGGTGGTTAGAACGTACACAAATGCTCTGAGTGCTATTTTTGCATATTACCCTCATATTTATTTTCAAATAAAGGAATTTAATCATTATGTATAGTGTTAATATGACTATTTAAACTTCCTTTACACTATAAATAATTTGATAAAAATTAAAATAAAATTAATTTATATTTTTAACTTTATAATTATGATTTTACCTGGATTGTCACGAATGATGAATCTGTCTCGACACCCAGCAAATCTAACAAGTGAATGCAGAAAATTTGGGAGAAAACGAAAGCTAACTATAATCTAGGATAGGGTATAACTACATCGTTGGTTTTTAAATATAATATGTTCTATCGAAATGTGCGAATCATAGTTTGTCCTTTTATGTTTTTATTCTGTCTAAAAAGGAATGTGACAGAATAAAAGAGTCACTTAAATGAGAACGATATCCAATCAATTACATATTTAGTTATATACGGAGTATATAATTTTTATCCGCTAGAAGGAAATGAAATAAAAATTGCAAGGGGAAAAAATAAAATAAAAAGAATAGAATGAGTTGACGTCACAATCAACCATTGTTGGATATTCCACCTGACTGGGGGTAAATCATTAGGTTCTATTTAAAGAATTTGAGTTCGAGTTTCAGATGGAGTAAATTATGTTGGGGATAGCTCTACTCCCAAGAGGGATTTCAACGATTTGATCCAAAAATCAGGTAGGAGACCAAGTCCGGAAGAAAAAAAAATAAATAAAAAGATATCCCACCAGACATTTGGAAGTGCCCAAATGGATTCCCTTTCCAAAATGAAAACTTTTCCCTTGCAGTACTTTTTTATTTCTTTGTGCTCATGGGGTTGCTTCTTTGTTTTTTGTTCATTGAAGGGTGAATCTTGTTAATTTAGTCTGCATGTCATATGGTCCTAGATCAATCTGCAAATCTTTACTATTTTCTAGGAAAAGATGTACCTCTTTGTACGAAGAGCAATGTGGTACGAATCAAAGTTAAAATTTTTTTTTTTCTTCGTGATCGATATTCAAATATTTAATTAATTCGATTTAAATAATTATGAGACTCAATTTAAGAATTAACTCTTTTTATATCTAATTTTTTTAAAAAAAAATTAAATTAAAGATTTTGATTAAATAAATTTAATATTTGTTGATAATTTTCAGTTTTGAACATTTTAGAAAGAGGATGATACCATTGCTTACATGGGAGCATTTGAAGACACACAAGTGACAGCTTGGAGGAGAAAAGTCAATAACTTAATCCAAAACCCAATTGATAAAACATATGACAGAGGAAATTTAATGTAACATGGTATCAAACTCGTGTTTCTCCCATGCAAGACCATGTGCGTTGCATACTGCTTAATCCTCTCTCACGTGCTCCCCACATGTTTTAATTTATCTTACATTTCCCTCTTTTGGGGCAACAAGCAAGCAACTATAACTCAAAATTGTTTATTTATTTGAAAAAGTTAATGACTAATTTAGGTTAAATTAAATATAATCATAATTAGTTTAATCGAAGTTGGGCACGATGGTAATACTGCGCATGAGAGTATAGGTACACAGCGTCGACGGAATAGTGTACTAAAAGATTTTTACCATAAAATTAATTTCATTTATTTATGAGAATATAAATATTTACCAATTTTAAAGTATAGTAAAAAAAATGCCAAGTCTTTTACGATCTGGTCTGGAAGTGATTTTTAGGTATTTAACATTTATAATACTTCATAAATGAATAATTATTTTTAAATTTTAAATAACATTATTGATTATTTTGAGGAAATTTGTGGTGATGATAAATCGGTTCGTTAGAATTTGGGCATTAAACGCACATGAATATGCAGAAAACGACACAGACATCTGGGGAAAGGATTTTGAGGTTTGGTCGCCTGTGACGGACCCCGTCGCACCCCACCACGCCATCACTTTGCCAACGTACGCCAGTGAGATTGAGTGGTGGAAACGTACCGTGAGAGCTCCCCACAATTAACCGCTCCTTTTTTATGATTTTTCCTTTTTTTTTTTTCTAATGGAAGTGAAAAAGACCACCATTAGCTAAATAATTTTAATTATTTTATATATTTAAATTAAAAAGAATAGAATTCTAAAAAAAAGTTAAGGCTTCCTCATTAAAAAAATTATTTTATTATTATTTTGATAATTTCTTAAATTAAAAATTCGATCAACATTCAATTAAATTTAGTTTTAACTTTTTCAGATTAGGAGTTTGAATTATAAATATTGTTTGAAAGATGTTTATTCATCATAATTCTAACAAAAATGTTATCCTTCTGACAACATTTCAGCTATGAATCATACTATTATAAATTTATACAGGCATATAATTACGTAAACATAAAATATCAACATAAGTAGACACCGCAATTTACCTAATTTAATTTATAAATATTATCTCAATATTTAGAAATTATAGAATCAAATCCTATTAGTGCAAAATCAAGAGTTTATAAGTTGAGAAACTGTCAATCTCTTATTTAATTTAATCTTTCTCCGGACAATAATAACAATAATAACAGTTACCAAAACCTTAATTTTAAAATTTGGAATCGATTGTGAGAGACAAATAAAAGATAATTTAAAAATTAAAAGAAAAAAATATAATAATAATAATAATAGTGTTATTTTAAAAAAATACTATTTACAAATGATATAGTGTTGATAGATAAAATTACAGAGAGTATTAGTATTAAATTGGATTTATGGAGGGACACACTAGAGTCCAGAGAATTTAGATTGAGAAGATCTAAAATGAAATCCATGAAATGCACATTCAGTGATAACCATTAGAACAATAAAAAAAAATAATTAAATTAGGAGGACATGATATAACAAAAGGTGAACGTTTTAGATATCTTGGATCCATTATCCAAAATGACACAATATAGATGAATATGTAAATCATAAAATTAAAACGGGTTGGATAAGATAGAGAAGAGCATCCGGAGCTTTTTGTCATCGCATGATGTCACTCTCTCTTAAAGGAAAGTTTTACAGAAAGACAGTAACACCTGCATTACTATATGATACCGAATATTTGGCTATTAAACAAAAATAAGAACAGAAAATGACTATAACTGAAATGAGAATGTTAAGATAGATGTGTGATAAAACTTGAAAAATATAAAATTAGCAATGAAGAGATATGTAGTAAATTATGAATGAATTCAACTGTGAATAAGATATAAGAGTATTGTTTTAGATGGTTTGCTCATGTACAAAGAAGACTTAAAAATGCACCGATTATGAGAATTGAGAGTTTAAATGTAAGAAATCCAATAAAATAACCAGATAGACCATTAAAAATTTGGATGCAATATATTCGTAAAGATATGATAGATAAGGGGCTAATTGAAAAGATGGTTTCGATAAGGAATAAATGACGTAGGAGAATTAGAAAAAGTTAAATCATTACTTTTTGTATTTTATATATATTTAAATAGTGTGTGAGAGTTTTTTTTAATCTCTTATATTGTTCTCAAATGACTGATTCTAAATTTTAAGATTAAAAATCAAATTATTATCGTTGTTGTTGTTATTTAAAAAAAAATATTAACACACTATTTAATTAAATTTATAATAAAAAAATGATGACTTAACTTATTCTAATTTTTATATATCAATCAATTTTGTATGAAATTAATTTTTCTCCCTCGAAAAAAAACCATTAGAATATCATATAGACGACACGAGTAATAAATAATATATGTCTTTCTCACTCTCTCACGCTTTCTGTGAAGTCTTTAAGAAGAGTAAACTTGTCACTCTTTTTATCAGGGGTGGATCAATTACTATAGGGTTCTGGTTGGTAAAATTAATAGTTTTTCCCCCACCCCCGGGGGGGGGGGGTGGAGGACAGGCAGTGGGTAGGTTAAAAAGTAGCACAGAAAATAAATTGGTGGGCCACCAAGGTTAAATAAACAGAAAAAGGGACATCTCCTTAAGCATTCCTCATTTAAAAAGCACAAGTCAAGTCATAATGGGATGATTAAGACTTGCCACTGGTTAATCTTGATCGTTAATTTGTGATCATAACATCACTATATGTTTTATTAACGTTTCCCCAAAAATAGAAAAAAAAAAGAATAATACGGAAACAAAATTTTGTAAAAAATTCTTTTCAATATAATCACCAATTAAAATAATAATATTTAATGTGATTATGATTTTTCCCTAGGTGTTCAGATGATCTGATCGAGTGATTATTTAGTGGGATGGGTTCGTGTAATCTTTTCTTTATTTTTTTATTAATAAAAAGGATATAATTCATAATTTTATATATATTATGAATTATTTTATTTATATTTAAGAAATATAATGATCATAATTCAAGTAAATAGCAAATAAATCATATTGATATACACTCCAGGATTATATATATTATGAATTATTTTATTTTTTTTATTCGACGCATTAACAAAAAGACTCTCTCCAAGAGGCTCCACTGAATGAAAAGGCAGCCATGGGAAAAAACGAAAAGCCAATACGACAAACCAAAAGTGGATAATTGAAAGAAGACATGTGAAAGCCAGTCTCAAATGTCTTGTCAATGTTGGTGTTGAAAAAATCATAATTTGATTTAATTTGTTTAATTTATAATATTTTTTAAAAATATAAATAAAATAAAATAATTTTTAAAAAAAAAAAAGAGAGAGAGAGGGCAAACCATTAATATAAAAAATCATTTATACAGGGATAACATTAATATTCTTGATAGAAATTTTTAATATTTATTTGTAAAAATTATTATTTTCTTTAATTTTTCGTATATTTTAAAAATATTATAAATAGCACAAGATAAAATAAAAATAAGTTAAGTAAATTAAGAAAAATTAAAATTAGCCAAACCCAACCTCTGGTGGATTTATAAATTAAGCATAATCTCATCTTTAAGCCCACGAGTCCCTCGCAATGAATTTAAAAAATAAAATAAAATGGTACGGAGATCAAATAGGAAACAAGTCACCTAACCCTGCAATTTACATTTGGGCAGTGTTGAACTACTACCATAAAAGCTCAACTTTTACATGATACTGACATTAGAAAATGTAGTTTTCATTTTTCATGCTCATTTAATTGGATGAAAAGCTTCAGCTTTATTCATACCTAGCTCACCAAACATGACCCATCTGATCTAATCACCCCTCCACAAAAAAGGAAAAAGGAAAATCTCATACCAACCCAACGAGGACACTTTGAAAATTGTCAACTTCTTAAGGTGATGCCATTCATTTCCGCAACTTAAAACTCGAGTGTATATTTATCTTAATAAATCGATATTTAAAATTATATTTTTATTAATTTAATTTAAGATACGATCAATCTATTAAAAAAATGATCTCTTCTAATATAATTTTTTTTATTATTAAAATTTAAATCTAAATTCTTAATTAAAAAGTCATAATACGCTTCTCACTAAACCGCCAACTTAGAACTTGTGTATCTACGTGACAAAGACAAAATGAGTGATTCACCACAAGTTCGTCCATTTTCTCCCAGGTTTAGTTTTTAAAGACACAAATATGAAACACAAATTTAAAATATAAAAGGTTAGGTTAAAATAATAAAGGCAATCGATATGAGGTTTAATGTCTGTTTTTACTGATACACAATAGAATAAATGGTCTTATAAAATAAAATTAAGCTCTAGTATCAATGCCATACAAGAAAATTATTAGAGCTTGCTCGAGAAGTAGGGCTTATTTTGAGAGAGAGGGGAGGAGAGGAGGGGACATCAAAATTATTATTTTGTGCTGGGTAGAGTTAATAAGATTTGGTGGGATATGGGACACATGGTGACCCAGTGGTACAAATAGCTGGACTGGGGTGCAATGGAAGTTAATCAAGCAGGCCCCTAGCTAATAGCTTCAACCTCACATGCTTCAACTTGTATCATTGTTATATATAATATCATTTCTCTTAATTAAATCTGGGAACCCTTAATTTTAATAATTTTTTAATATGAAACTTGAATTCTCCAATATGTCTTCTTCTTTTTTTTTTCCTGAAACTCTCTAGCAGTGAGAAGAGCAGAATGAGCAGAGTTTGTCTTCTTTATTTACAAAACAGAAGGTGCATATTTTCTTTAGTTGTTGATCTCTTTAAATTAAAAGAAAAGGGTCCCACCTTCACATCGATATTCATATGATGCACGCAGATCCTATTGCTAAGTCAAGAAGTCTATGATTTGGTGGGTTGAATAATATCTGGTCCAACTACTATATATGATCTGCCAAGCAAAAAGGCCAAAAAAGGGTATCATGTATGATATTGGATAATCGAAACATGTTTGAAAATCTTTATTTCTTGCATTATATATTTCAAAAATTGATTACAACATCAATCAGTAGTCTACAGCTGAATCTAACTATATTTGCATTAGCATTGAAAAATTTGTAGCTTTCCCACTAGTGACAACAATTCAATATAACCCATCACTTGAACCAACTAAAAGGTATTGGCATCTTCCGTATCCATAATAAAGTGTCTCAACAAAAGTCAAGTTTTAACAATGTAAAGTAGGACTTATCATGCACATAATCCAATAACTCTTTTAAGAAAGATACTTTTACCAATGTTTCGAATGATATATCAACTTCTTGTTGATGTAGTATTCAGACACTAAAATTTGTAGTATTTAGATACTAAAATTCTTTAATCAAGATCTTAAATTTGAATATTGAAAATAAAAACACCGGTACAAGTAAAGTCAACCCCTAAAGGCCGGATGTCCGTCTTCTAGCTTTCGCACATGATCATATTGAAAGTGCTGAGGCAGAAAATGCGACAACTTGAAGATATGTTGCCTTCCAAAATGGGCACTTAATAAAGATTTTGATATGTATGATTTTTTTTTATTATTATTACAGTAGGATTTGAATTCGAGATTATCTGATTATAGAAGGAGATTGTGACCATTAGACTGTTTTCTATGGGACATTTTTGATATGTACTTTAGGAAGCAACATCTTCCTCTTATTTTTCTTTGCTCGACACTACCTTGTCCCTTTTTATAATAATATGAAACTACATCACTAGATAGAATGGTCATAATAGATGGTACCTATCAATGTCTAAATAAAATTTCATTAGGGTATTATAACCCACCATTTTGCAGAATCTCGAGTAAAAAAAACCATATACCTGAAGAATATATAATTCTGGATTGCCACGCAAATGTATCGGTTGGTTGAATATGTAACGTTTTTTTGAGGTGATATATATATATTGGTTATACTGAGATTTGAATTCGGGATTATTGGATTGGAAAAATGGTTGTGACTACTAAACTGTTCTTTTGGAAAAATGACATTAGTAGTTCTAAACTTGGCTTATACCAAGAAAAGGGTTTTTTTTTTTTTTTTTTTAATATATAAAGACTGGTCACCTCCATAGTATAATTTCAAAATAATGAACCCGATAGCTTCTAATAAACAAAGTTAGATAAGTTGGAAGGAGAAGTGCAAGTTGAGCTTCTATTCAGACTCAATTAATTAAATTTTATTTGTTATTGAGTTAATGTGCCGATCATGTCACATGACCTCGGCACATGGTAGCTTATATTATAAGGTTGCCATATGTATCAAATATTAGCATCCTTGAAAGATTCCAAACATAAAATTATAGCTAATCATCAACATTCTTGGCTCAATATTTGATTGCACCCCTCCGAGATGTTTAATGTAATGTTGCCATTTCCCTCACTTTCTTTGTGTGGCATTACATAGAAAAGCCTATATCTAAGGAGACAGTTTAGTAATCACAACTTTCTCTCCTAACCCGATAATTCCGAATTCAAATCATGATATAATAAAAAAGGTTACGTAGAAAAATATTGGACTGGGCTATTTGGCCCAGCTTAATTCAGACAAGTTCTACGGCAACAGAGCCTCACGTAAGATGGGCCTACCCACGATTAGACTAAGGCCTGGCCACAAATCTGTCCCAATATATAGATTTTTTTTTAATAAATCACCGGTATCTAATAACCAATTTAAATATAATTAAATTTAATTTGAGTTAAGTTAAACCCTTAAAAAGTAAAATTCTCTTGACACCATATATAAAATTCAAATCTGAAACCTTAAGTACCGATGTCAATCACTATACCAACTAGACTTCAGCAAACCCAAAACAATGATTCCTCTAGAAACAACTAAAAATTGCTATAAAAACTGGTGATCCAATGATAAATACCTTAAACAAAGGGACGAACTTAATTTGCAATTTCTTTGGATGGATATGGGATTGTAACTAATCTCTCAATGTCTCCCTAAGAGACAGCCTAGTGGTCATACCTCTCTTTCTAATCCGTGATCCGAAATTCAAATCTCATATAATTAAAAAGAAAAAAAATACTAATCTCTCAATATTAAAATTTATTAGTGACACTTATATATATAGAAAATTTATGACCCTTTAGACAATATTATGCTTCTTTTTAAAAATTGTTATTCTTGTTAAAAATTATAATACAAGTAATCAAATAAAATTTTACCTATTAATAAATAAAAAGTATGATCCAACGTTTGGAGCCTATTATAAATGTTTTTAATGTAAATATTTTGTAAATTTGATGTCTTATTTTTTTTTAAGAAAATATTTTGAAAGATTACCATTATATATATCAAAAAATTAATTACATTATAACTATATTTTCTTATAATTTTTTCTCTCAAATTCATCATTTTAATATTTTCATGGCAATGAAAGTTTAACTGACGACACTGCTTCCTATGTCTTTAATTTGAACCTCTCCTATACACTAAAAAAAAAAAAAAATCAATTTTTTTAGATATTTATTTATTTTTATGCATAATAATGCAATCAATATCACAAGGCATAAGAGGTTCCTCAAACGTCCAAATGAGACGCTATTTTTTCTTTTGATCCATTGCCACACTAACTAAAAAATACATGAATAATTAAATTACTTGAGAAAATATTTTCAAAATTGGATCCATATTAAATGACGACCACTCCAGGTAGGAAAACGCAGTCATCCTATCTTATTTTAGTTTATTTTTAATTTCATATTTTATTTATAATATTTTTAATAACTAAACTTGATTTTTTTTAATAAAATTAAGTTTAGTTTATTTTAACTCAATCAAACACACAAGCTATTAGACATAACATTAGCTGCCAATTCTTATCTGTTAATCATAAAAAAGTGCTACCTTTTTCTTTTCTTTTTTTTTTAATTTTTTGGGTACTGCTTTGGATGCTAATTAATTGAACAAGAAAGATATGTGAAAGCAGCAAGGAGTACTTCGAGATTCCATGCTAATTAGTTGAATCTTTTGTTGCACTAGTGGCTTTTTATGTAGTAAATTTAGTCTATCGTGTCTAACCCTCAGAATTATTATGAATGAGGTGCTTGATAAATAGTATGACTCTAGTTGTTATCTATGTTCTTTCATATGGATTTTGTGAATCTTGAATTGGAATTTTGTTCTTAGGATGAATTAACTTAACCCCATTTTGTGTTTGTGCTTGTGTGAGCAGAAAATCAAAACATTAAATCAGCTTAACTCGATACTGATTTTGGGAGGAGGACCTACTGGAGTAGAACTAGCAGGAGAGAGAGCAGTTGATTTCCCGGATAAGAAAGTTACTCTAGTGCACAGTGGATCAAGGCTGCTAGAATTTATAGGACCAGAAGCTTCAAACAAGGCACTAGAGTGGTTGAAGTTAAGCCTGACCAATCCGTTGATTTGGACCCTGCTTCTGATGAAACCAAAACATTCCAGACTTCATCAGGGGAGGTTATCAAAGCTGATTGCCATTTTTTTGGGTATTGGGAGACCAGTGGCTTCGACATGGTTGAAGGATACAATTTTGGTGGAGAATTTGGACCAACATGCTAGATTAATGGTTGATGAATTTTTTAGAGTCAGGGGTTGGCGAAATATCTTTGTGATTGGTGACATAACTGATATTCGAGTAAGTTCCATTCGTTCAATACTTGTTCTTACTTGGAAAAAACAATGTACAGATTTAAGAATTTTGTTAAACTAGGTTTGTCAAACGTGGAAGTTAAATTGTTGTCTGTCATAGGAACCCAAACAAGGGTATTTGGCACAAAAGCGTGCTCTTTTACTCGCCAAGAATTTGAAGCTGTTGATGTCTGGAGGCAAAGAAAGCAAGATGACTCCTCATGAGGTAAAATCAAAAAAGGCGATTGTTTCACTTGACGACGGTCATTGGTGGTGTTCCTGGCTTCATCAAATCCAGAGACTTTTTTTTTTTTTTTTTTTTAATTATTACATTTTAAACTTTTGTGGGCTAGTCAAATTTGCCGACCGGCCGGACGCAATGCAAAGTTGAACAAGTTGTGGTTTAAACCAAACAAGTTTGTGAAAAGACTAAAATGGGTTCATGTTTATTTCGTATACATATATATTTCTGTTAAATATGTTTAAATACAATAGTTAAATATTTATATTTTAAGTTTTTAATTATTATTATAATTATAAACCAAAGATAAATATTGGTGCAACGGTTAAATTGCTCTTTTAGTGAGTTTGAAGTTACGGGTTCAAGAAGTAGAAACAGTATGTTTATAAAAATATATAAAAAAAATTATATATATATGTCTACCATTTTTTTATTCCTTTACAAATCGCATAAATCTTTATTTATAAACTCGATGATCGCTTTATCTGGGAATGAAGTATCCACTATTTACCTTTACAACCTAAGTGGAACAGAGGCAATCATACTTTACAATGGATGTGTGATTCAAGCATCTCCCAAAGAGATCCTGGTATATAAGGTTGATCTCATTTCCAACAAAGTATAGTACCTTTTTGTGGGATGAGACCATTTTATACGTATCAAGTTTAGTGTGTTGTGTTACCTTTTTAACAAATATGTTTATATCTAATAGTATTCTTATTACTTTAAATTTTTAATAGTACGTACTAATTAACATAACACATAAAAACACGTTAACTCAAATTATCATGTTAATAGAAATCCCCTAACTATCACAATAAAAATTTTATTTACATACCACAATTCGCATAACACTGAATCTAATATATAATTATCGATGAATTTATAAATTTTCAATGGCAGATGAATTTAAATAGCATTCATGCAAATGTGAAACATAAGTACCCTTAAGGACTCGAATTATTATTTAAGCAACAGAAAATCTTGACCCTTTTTCAATTTATTAAGAAATTTATGAGTTTTAAGGTTTTTATAAAATTATTAAATAAATTAAAATTTAAATATATTTTATTTTTAAAAAAAAAGTAATTGAGTGCACAAACGCAGGTGTAATGTAACCATGTTTACTTTGGTGTACTCTCGTATAACAAATTATAGAGATTGCGATTTCGGATCCTTTAGAATTTCTAACATTAAAAAGATTTCCCGCTTGACAAGTAGAGTAACTTGTCACCATTTTTTAGTAACAGGAGGTCACCCCAGTAAACTTGTAACTTCACAACTGGGGATCATGGGCACAGAGAGAGAGAGAGAGAGAGAGAATGAGAGATTTTCCTTTTGGGTGACATGACAGTGGGAGAGGATCTACGTAGGAAGCTTTTGTCATGATAGTTATTTTGTGTCAAATCTGCAAAAACAGCACTACTGTCATTCAAACATCAAACAGCTAATAAAAGCAAAATTCACGACTTTACTCCAAAATCAAATCAATCCATCTCCTTCTCTTCCAATCCAACTAATCCGTAATAAACCCTCTCACAACCTCCATCCGCCGGCTGCATCCTCTCCATTTTTCTTCTTTTTTTAATCTTTTTCTTGAATTAGGATTAAATCATCCCGGAATTAAAAAATAAATAAAAAAAAATTATAGTTAATTTTCAAGGCTAAAAGTACAAAAAAAAAACTTTATTTCTTTTTTTCTTTTCTATTAAATAATAATCTTTTTCATTCAAAATCTTAAATCTATCTAAAATGAAAATAAAAAATAAATTAAAACAAATTGATTAGACACAAACGGGCCTTGAGCAGGAAAAGTGTTACTTCCTTGGGAGCGATTTTCTCACTGCTGTTGCCGCTCGACCTCTGTCTCAGGTGTAAAGGGAATCTTGATAAATCGGGTTCACGTCACTGAGAAATAGAAATGGAGGGCAAATCCGGGACAAAGGTTGAGAAAAGTACGAAGGAAAAAAAAAATAGGAGTCCAAGAAAACAGAGGAGCATAACAGAAAGTAGCAGAAAAATCGTATGGTTTGCTACTTACTGCCTCTGCATATCATCATCATTGGGGATGGGATGGCAACTGGCAAAATGCAAACGACGTCGTCGCCCTCACTAACCCACATTAGCTGGCACGTGCCAGGTCTTCTAAGTATTTTGTACTTCTAGTGGGGCCGGCACGTGTCGAGTGACGCGGTGTGTGACGGGGAGAGGGCTAGTTTCTGAGCCGGCCGCCGCCGTCGTCGGCGAAAGGGTCATTCATTTGTGTCCCAAGTCCATAACCTCTCTCTCTCTCTCTCTCCTCTTTTTCGTCGGCAAAAGGGTCATTCAATTGTGTCCCAAGTCCATCACCTCTCTCTCTCTCTCTCTCTCTTTGTGTCTGAATAAGAAGAAGTATTATTGATTTGGCCAGAAATGGCTGCATAAGCAATCATTTGCAGATTGCCAATCTCTCTATAAATAGAATGGGTATCTTCTTCCTCCCAGAATATGCCTATTAAGTCTCTCTCCCTCCCTCTCTCACGTAAATTCTGGGTACTATTTTTAATTTTAAAAGGTTTCTCTTGCTGGTTTTTTTTAGAAAATGGGGTCCATTTCCAAAACCACTTCAGTGATTTTCGTGGGGTGTCTGTTCATTCTTGCTGTCCAACAACTCTCTGGTACTCTCTCTCTCTCTCTCTCCCTCCCTGTTTGTGTGTGTGCGCGAAAAATATTATTTTTAAAAGAGTTTTTTCTTAATACCCTGTTGTTAATGCAAATGTCAATGTTCATGTTTTTGAGCGCAGATTGTGGCAAAGGGTATGAATGCTTCTTCACCGAGGCCACTTCCAAAGGGTTTCAAACTAGAAGGGTCTGCTCACTCTCCCTCTCTCCCTCCCACTCTGTATTCATATTAACCGTTATTTTATTTGATTTCCCTCTGTTTTGTTTTGAATGCGAATGTGCAGCTGCAGATGGGTGGGTTGAGTAAGGGAGGCAAGGCAAGCTTGGAGGTGGGTTGGGAGTTTAGGCAGGTTCCATCGGGTCCCGACCCACTTCATCATAACGGCGCTAGCCCGAAGAAGCCTCGTACTCAACCTTAAAAAAAATCATATAAACATCATAAACTAATTTCTCTTTATTCCTAGTTAGCTAAGTCATTAATTAAGAACATCTAATTTTTGTCAACTCATCAATGGAGGATTTGAAGCTACATGTTATATATAATATGCAGTCTGTCTCACTCTCAATGTAAGCAATGTGTTTTTGTCTACTAAATACGAATGGCCCTATGTTTATTCTCTTTCCTGGATATCTCCGGTTTATTCTGTCACGAATTTATGTACTTAGTGTAAGTATATATACTGTACATTGCTTCTTATTGGGCATTTTGGGGTCTTTCTGGACCTTATTTGTGAGCTTTGTGCACTAAGAAATTTGAACGAATAGAGGGAAAAAAAGGTAGATTTTTCTTTTTTTGGGGGGGGGGGGGCGGGTGGGCGAGTGTGATTGACATTTCGCATGCCGCGTATCTCGATTTTGGATATACAGTGCTCGATCGTGCTCCTACGATTGTGACACCATAAGTGCTCTCATGGCGATGGACAGCAAAGAAAAAAGAACTTCCATATGTCTTAGCAAAGAACCACTGCAGGTGTAGGTGTAGTAAAAGAAGTGGATTAAGCTTGATTTCAGTTGCACTTATCAACAATTTTTTCTGGTTTGATTCGTATTTGAGCTTAGTTCAGCTTAATATTAAACTTATTCTAAATAAACATGTTAAGTTTGAAATCTATCCACACTTTCACTATTTAACTGCGTAGAAAAACCCAGATAGAGAGAGAGAGAGAGGTTTCGTTTGCAAATTTGATTGCATTGATATAGCTACATCTCTTTCCTTGTTATACGAGGTTATTGTCCACATTTTTAGTGCTGGGTGACATTTTTCTTTCTAGACACATTCCAATATGAAGGGCATATTAATAAATAAGGGAACAATAAAAATTCGAGTCACAGCGCCAACGGATGAAACACAATATAAGAGGAGAATTTATTCATCAAGGGAAAATAATTACAAAAAAAATTTGTTATTTATTACATTATTATTATCTTTCTTTTTGGCCCTTTGCGATGGTGGGAATAATCCTAAAAAATACCCAAGGAAATTTAAAAATACACACAGTCATCTTTGCTTATATTCACGAAAAATTTAAATCATTTTATTATAAAAATAAATAAATAAAAATAATAATGTCCAATTTGAAAACCAACCTAAATTTAAATACCCCTTTACACCTTCTCACGAATCCCAAAAAACTCTCTTTACCCGCTAAAATAGTTAGAAAAATTGTAGTCTCCAAATATTTTTAACAATCTTTTACACAGACGGTCTCTCTGTTTTTGTACCTAATAATAGAGCTATATACAAGAGTCTTCATAGAATTGATATTTTTCTAAATAAAATATAATTTTAAATAAGAAATGTTGTACAGGTAAGTTGGTCCTTAGACTCGAACTGGAATCCGTTGTGGACGTGACTGCTAGATGTTTTTGAATAGGAGACCTATAAAAACTTGTTTGACATGATTTTAACAGAGAAAGTTCTGACACTCAATTTAAAAAAAGTAATAAGAAAATGAAAGATTGAGAGAACCTAAACATGTGTTGTGTAGCCTCTGTGTAATAAGTGTAGAGTTGAAAGTATTGCATGTGTGCCTACGGGTCTCCTTGGCATGGTATATATAGTCTTTTGTGCATTAAAAAACATAAAAATGCTGCTTATCTTGTGGAAAGATCATATAATATCTTCCTAGATTATGGGAATTGCTATTGTAGATTTTCTGTAAATTCAGAGTTTTTTGAGATAGGAAAGTTTTTATTGTTGTGAAAATAAGGAAAGATTTTAGTCGTCATAAGAATTTCTTTTCTTATCGGGTGTGATAACAAAAAATTCGTATTAGATTAAGAATTGTTTAAACTTGTTAAAAATTTCTTTACTTATCAGATAATAACAATCTAGACTCATTGCGTAATAGAAATTACTTCCATAGTAATTGAAAGGGATCGGTAAGGAGTTGGAATTGGAATAACCGAGAGGTTGAGAGGTTGAGTGAGCAAAATGTATGGAGAGAGGATGGTCTAGCAATGCGTATGAAGAGAGATAAAGAAGAGACTGAGAGTTCAAGCAGCCCAAAGGTCTCTCGACAATCTGTAGGCTCCTATAGGCTTCATCGTTGTGGTCATATGGACTTAGTAGCCCCTGAGCTTTATATTTATAGGCCCCAATGATTGTGCGCTGTTGGGTTGTGTACCATCAAAAAATATAACATAGACTTAGTATTCTTATTTTCAAAAATATGAGCCAACCCTAACATTTAGGAAAGTGAGAGTTTTCCATTCAAAGTTTCATGAATTTATATCCTTTATAAAAATTTAATAGATGTTCATAATACCATATATGGGCACCTATATTTAATTATTAGGAATAAATGAAAAAATATATTAACAAATTAATAAATATAACACACATAACTAAATCCGAAATAAATGAAAAAAAAAAGATAATTATTTTATACAATTCGGTATCTGTTGGAGGTGGATTGTGGATCCACAGATACCGACTTCTTGGTGACTCGAACGGTTGCCGTCAACGGGATGTGAAACTTGCAATCTAGCGGAGGAAGTTCCAACGCTCAAGTCAGAAAGAGCGATTTTCGAATGTAAAAAAACAGACTAGTTGTCGATTCCCTATGACTAGTGTACCCAATATGTAATGCCGAGAGTGCGTACCTGACTTACAGGGTTTTAAGATATTTTATACCTGTGAGAGTCGTATGCTTTCGGGACGTTGTAACCTTACTTTTTTTATGGAGATGATCCGAAAATTTCGGGAGTTGAATATTTTAAAATGATTGTGATATTTATTGTTTGTGAATTTTTCTTATCTGTAAGATTTTAAAGATACGGTTCTTAAGCAGAGAATCGAAGTCGCGGGATGCTTTGACCTTCCTTTAGGATCAAGAAGGTCATTGGTGTTCGGCCGATCGTTTGGCCAACGCGAAGCCTTCAGGACTTGCTCGTTCGGTGGACCAATGGTTGAGTGTTCGATTGGGAAGGTAAACCCCATCTGACAAATCTCGTTCGAGAAATGGGGCGATTAAGGTTTTTTGGTAGATTAGATGAATAACCATTGAGGATAGTCGTTCGATAATACTAGACTATACTTGTCTTTTGATTGGTAGCTGTTTCTTGTGAGTTGTGGATCTCATGCGTGAGTCTTTCAAATATTATAAAACGGGCATTGAGCTATGTCCCGTCAGTACCCTTTGCTTATGTGTACTAAAGACCCATCATAAAAATAAATTGATACCAATAGTAATTTATCTATTTGGAAATCCATCATGACCCAAATCCTTTTTGTTCATGCTCTCTCGAGTTCCAAAGAATAGTCTTTAAAGTGTTTCCTATGACTTTTTACTCTTAAGAATTTTTCTTGTGATCTAATAAGATTATATATAGATTATGGATAAAGTTATCACTTTTAAAAAATAAAATATAATTTTAAATAAAAAATATAAAATTCGCGAACTTGAAACCTAAAAAACCTTCTATTTTCCTAAATATGAGCTATCCTAACATGAATAATTTCTTTAACCAAAAAAAAATTCTATAAAACAAATTTTTGAAATGAACGAGCATACGAAATTGTCTAGGGCAGACGGACATTGAGTAAAAAAATCACACACAAGATTTGGTTTTTTTTAGTAAATCATATTTTCTTTTTTTGAAGACAAATAATCACACACCCGCTGGAGAAAAAAAATTAAATTTAATCTGTATCTTTCGAGTGTTAAAAATTCAATAAATAGTTTGTCTAGAGGTTATATAAAATATAAATTTATTAAGTTTTTAAAATTCGACAAATATTACTTGTTGAGTGTAGAAAATTTGATAAATATGGATTAAATTTAAATTTTTTTCGATTTCTTTTAAGGGTTTTTTTTCTTTTGAGTTCAATTGCGTACAAAGTTTCCAAAACTGAGAATGCACGCCAAGGGCGACATACCATACTACGCATCCCTTCTCGAAGCCTGCATGGCGAAGCAAGACCTCAAAGCCGTCAAACAAATCCACGCCAAACTCATCACTCTTAGCCTCTCCACCCATGACTTCCTCCGAGCCAAACTGGTCTCTGCTTACGCCTCCGCTTCTAAAATTTCTGAACCAATTTCATCTTCTCTCTCACCAATCGCAAACCCACTTTCCTCTGCAATACCCTCCTTCGTTCTCTCTCCTCTCTCTCTTTTCCCCCAATTTCTCTCTCTCTTTCGCCAATTAATTCCCTCTCACAAGCCCCTTGCTCCGCAGACCTTCCCACCTGTTCTTAAGTCCATTTCATCTCTCTCCGCCCTCCGACTCGGTAGACAAGTCCATTCTGTTATTTCAACTAATGGGTTTTCAACAAATTTGGGTAATTGTAATGCTTCGGTAACTTTTTTTTAGGGTTATACGGGGCATAATAACTGTGAATTTAAAAGCATTCATGAAGATCCGAACATAAAATCTGGATATAGATACTAGAGCGATGCGAGTTGACTTTTTACCTCAATTAAAGTTAATTTAAATCAAATTAAGATAATGGGGACCCCATGATCTCTTAACTACCATGATCTTCCATTGATCTCTCCCTCTTCACATTACACTTCCAACCTGAGTTAATGAATTTAACTTGAGTATGGATTAATGAAAGAGAATCACCGTGTACTTTGTTGAGTGAGAAAGGTCGAAAGAAATTGTCTAGAATCACCATGTACATCGGACTATAGATTAAGGTCTCGTGATATTGTGGTGATTGATTCGTTTTGCATGACCATCATTCCGATCATGCGATCGTTTGAGGGATTTTGTCGATTTGATTGATTATTGGAGGCTCTACAGTATACACTCAAATTTTGATCTATTTATTTTTTCAAAAATTATTCATTGTTTTCGCTTTGTGTTTGTGCATATAATAGATCTAACATGTGTCCTCAAGAAAGGTGTTTGATGGAATGCCTGAGAGAAGTCAGATTGGTTT